>JAOUZG010017399.1:4124524-4147883 GCA_026289955.1 Argiope argentata
TATATATATATATATATATATATATATTCGTCATAATGCAAAAAATTCCAATAAAGATAGTTGTAAACACATCAATACCATAGACTGTTTTTTAAATTCGTATTTTTTTATATCAACACTGAATAAGTATTTTAGAAATAAAGTAAACTTTTTATAATTTATAACTTTCTATTTTATTAGTATGACTGAAATAGTTTAACCTTATCACATTTTAAATGAATCTAAGGCTTTTACTTTATCTGACGTATATTAATGCTATAATTTTTTTTAAAAAAATAATCGAACGGTAATAAAATTTTCTAAAATCCTTTTTATAAAGTTATTTTTTTTATCTGTTCCTGATACTACATTTTATGTCTAATGGAATTATTCATATCATTTTAGATGAGTAAACTAGGAATATGCCTTCTTCTTTTTTAATCACAAAATATATTGTTTTGTGCACTGTGACCTTTACTGTTTCAAATATTTTTTTTTCATAATGATGACTATCATTTATCCATTTGTAACCTTTCACTATCTGATAAGAAGTATATTTGCTCATTAAAAAACCATCAATTAAATATATTTATATTCTGGTACAATATATAAAGGTACACAAATGTCCTTGTATAATTCCTATCAAATAAGTAAAGTTAAGAAAGTATGATGAAATATAAGAAATAGAAAATACCTGATTTAGAGGACAATAAGAAAAGGGATTTTGATATATATCTGTTATAAATAAAAAGGTGACATAATTACGGTAAAAATCTTTTAATCATACTTTAAACTATACATGTGGCATTTTTTTTTTGGATTTTTTTTTGCATTCCTCTCTCAGATATATCTCTCATAAAGGGGTATCAGTGGTTTTGGGAGATATGGTCCCATATCTCACTTGTACACTACTTCTGAAACATCGGCACAATTTTGAGTAAAAATGCCTACAAAAAAGATTTGTTGAATTTTGGAGCATTAAATTGTCAGTTTTCAGTCTTCGAGAAACAACCAGAAAGGTATTCATATCATGCATTAAGAAGCAAAAAATTTCAAATTTCAACATATTTCCTAACAAAGTTTAACAAAATTTTTCAGCTAGTTCATCTCGTTCCAAAAACTACTATCTTCTGTTTCTAATATCCAATTTTTCATGATGTATTAGGGATAAACTTCTTTTTTTTAAAAAAAAATTATAAAACATGTTTGAAACAATGAATACTTCTTAAAGAATACTAATAATTAATTATTATAAAATAATAATTAACCATGTTTTTTATTATTATTTTGACGTCATTAATACAAGTAAACTACCTTTCGAACTATGAATATTTTGTTAACCTACAAACACTTTCCTGCTTCTTAATTTGATCCAAAATTCAATCAGAAAACATTTTTAGTTTTTGTAAGTGCAATGGTTCGAGTAATTAAAAAGGATAAGAGGATCTCTTATGATAGTCAAATTCCGTATCTTCCAAGCTTTCAAGCTCCATGTTGCCATGTTGTGAAATACCTTTCCGGTTGTTTTTCGAAGAACACATAAGAAATCAGATTATGATATTTGCAAGATTTACTGCATGTTTTTACCATCTGTTAAGCCTAGAGCAGCATAAAAAATATATAGAGAAGATGGATGACAAAAAAAGTGAAAAATCAAAAAGAACTTCTGGAAAGTATATGAAAATAAAAGAATGAAACAGAAAATGGAATACACTTCTCTTCTTCTTTTCAGGCTTAGTTTTTAAAGCATTTTGTTTATCTCGGAATTTTTCTGTGCCCTTTAGTTTTAGCAGATTTCTCGAAAAAAGATGGAGATAGAAATTGAAACCAAAAGAATAGTAAAGACCTTTATATTTCTTTCCGTTTTTATTTTTAGATATCTTTTATCTGAAGCGTTTCGCTAATCTCTGAATTATTACGCATATTTTTTTAGAAAACTTCTGGGAAATATATGGAAATATTTATCTATCTAAAATAGTTATGAAACCGAAGTTCAGTGAAAATTTTAATGTATAACGACAATTGATCCATTTCTAACTTTTTTAATCATAAAAATTTTAACTTCCTATTATAATAATTTAAGCAAAATTAAAATATACATGTATATGGAATTAAATGGTGTATTGCACTTATTTAAAAAAAACACCTACAGATATGCTTTTGTCTCATATAAATAGGTTTGATAAGAAATTGTATAAATTTGCTAGGATCTCGGAATGAATTATTCAAATTCCACTAAAAATGTACACTCTTGCAATGACATGTTAGCAAACTTTTAAATGAGCTATACCATTTAAGTAATAAAATATATTTCTTAGATATCGGTACTGTAGAAATCTATCAATTTGTGGAAATATAAACAATTTTATTAATTACTTTCAATATTAATGCCAATTAATTACTTTTTCAGTATCAATGTTTATTAACTACTCTTAATATTTCAATATTAATGACTAGTACTTACTATTAATATTTCAATATTAATGACTATTAATTACTATTAATATTTCAGTATTAATGACTGTTAGTTTCAATTAATGTTTCAATTAGTGACTACACTTATAATAAAAATTAATAATTAAATAAATAATTCTAAATTAACTATTCATTCATCATTTTCAAATATAGTACTTTCAGATTTTTTTTGCAAATTTTTTTTAGTACGCCCTGTTCAAAAATTTATAGTGAAGATTTTCATTACAAATATTATTTCCTCATATTAGTTAAACTGTCATGGGAAAGATTTTCTCTTTAGGAAATCATTGGCAGAAGAACCGCTGGTTATTTTTAGGTTGCTGGAACAGCTGGAACACTCTCCATATATAGATAGATAGATAGATAGATAGATAGATAGATAGATAGATATAGTTCAAATTTTCAATCGTTTATAAAATAATTTTTATACTTCCAATCAAGTTCAAGACAATTTTTAAAAACTTCTAGTGTATAATATGATTTTAATACAGTTTTTTTTCAAATATTAATTAAATAATTTTTTTTATTAATTATTTCAAAAGTAACTATCTCACCAAAAAGATTCTTTTCCCTGCGAAAAAAGAAACAATGAATTCAGTTTGTTTTTCCCAACGCCAATGAGGTTAGACTTAAAATTTTTTCGGCCAATTATTATATTAATTATTTTCATAGTACTTGATGCATTTAAAATCAAATATTCTTAATTAATCGATTTTTCCTATTTATTTTGAAGTACCTTCGATTTAAAATAATACAGAATGCAGAAAATTTGAAATTTTTAATCTGTATTGAGTTCCCCAACTGTTGTGGAATAATCACGCATTTTGCGTTATCAAAATTGGATTTGAATCCTCAATGGCGCTGAAAATTCAACGCTAGTATAATTTTCCGATCAATTATTTATATTAATTGTTATTGTCGGGTCGGGATGGACTGGTTGGTATGGAGTTAATTCGCATTACTTGGGCTGCGAGTTGTCACACCATATACAGAAAGGTGAATGGACATTTCCAGGAAATTCGGTTTCTATTTTGCTGCTAAATTTTGTGATACTGTCCTATTTATATTAATTGTAATTATTTAATAAAAAGTAACTAAAATAAAAAATTTCTTAATTAACTTAAGTAGGAATTGATTTTAAAAAATTGTTTTTTATATTACTTGTTGCTTATAGCATTGTCTTAGATAATCACGATGACGAATTCCGCTATTTTACACCAAGAGAGCGTCTTTTGTTCCAGTAGTGCCATCTAGGAGTAAGAGTGAGGCTTAGCTTCTACTCATGCAACACAATCATTTTTATAAGGCGGACTTCATTCATGCGATTGATCCACAGATCGAAATTTAGACTTGAATCAGAGAATGATCACCACTTAACAAGTACTTCCAGTAGCATTGTGACGACATGGAAGGTGTCGTGGCAACGTCAGATTTATACGTGCACCGACCACCACATAAACAGGGAAACTTCGGCCGGTGAGGTGAGGTGGGATTCGAACACATAACCCATGGGATATGAATCCAACGCTCTACCAACTATCCCATACAGGTAATAAACTTTAATCCTAGGATTTTTTAATCCTAGGGTGTTCTCACACGTTTTCGAGAAAGAAAGAGAAATGAGATGAAGAATGTACCGGCATTTCTCAATCCTTATTCAATTTATGAGTAAATTAACAACACTTATTCTTTATCTTTGTCAGTGTGAGTACATTTGAGATTTTCATTTTAAATCTATCAGCATTTCAATCTTTTATTCACAAGCACATCCTTTTTTCTTCTTTTGTAAGCAAGCCCTTCCTAAATACATATGCATACACATTCCTTCGAAAAATATAAAAGGAGGAATGGTATTGAAAGTCAATATTAATATTAATATGGTAATGATTTTAGTTTTGATACGCATTTTGAAACTTGTTGAGATAATAAGAAATAAATGAAGGACACTAGCACTACAAAGAATTGAGTTAAGGCAAATAAACAATCGTCCATCTGACAGTTCAATATCGTTTATTTCAAACTAAAATGACACATAAAACCAAATAAGTGAAGAGACAGAAGAATCCAGCATGAAACTTTATCTTTTTACAAAATCTGTTGAAATTTATATTTTTTTGGCATAGAAGTTTTTTGCCTTGGCAAATAAATTTAAAGGATTGGAATATCTCACTGTCTTTTACAAACTTCCCTTTTCATATGTTCTTATTTTTGGATTGCTTTTGAAATTTAAGATTGTCAATCTTTAAATATTTACTGGCATTCTTCAATTTTGAATATTTGTGTCTTAAGGCATTTTTGATGCAAATACATTATTTTATTTCTTTCAAAATTCGGCAATGCCAGCACCCTGACATAAGGATAGATCGTTTCCTTTGTGATCTGGGCGTCCCGGATTCTAGTCCCGCTTTGAGCTTGGGTTGTTTTTTTGTGCTCTTCCTGTATACTGTGAGTGATTGTGTCCCCCTGTTAAAAGGGGCTGTGCAAGCGAATGAGATGAGAGAGTAGCTAAGTCGTACTCTTGGCCCAAGTTGGAGATACTTCAGACAAAAGAAGCTCACAAGGCTTAAATAAGCTGATGCATTCTTGTCCACTGCAAGGGCTATTAGAAAACCACCGCAACATCAAAACTGGAATATTCTCAAACTATAACTGTATTTTTATTTTGCACAAGAGGCTTGTAAATTTAAGAAGTGCCATTTACATTAAAGAATTATTGTTTAAAAATTAGTTCTCAACAAAATTTTGAAAAACCATTTTTTAATTCTTTTTAAATAAGATTAATTTTAAAATCTTGTTTATATGATATTACATACTTTTTTCTTTAATTCTATCTTTATTACTGATTAAAGAGTCTGTGAACAAGTTATAAAGGATGGCAAAATAGCTCTGCTTAGTTACACAAGCATCATTAACAGCTTTTTTTAGGGCAAAGGTACATAATCATTGCAAAAATTTGGATAGAGAAATTTCTATAATTTAGTAGATATAATAATAGAAATAAACAATATTTTTGAAAATTATAATATATGTGGCGCTAGCTTCATAAGCCAGATAACATCTACGATACAGAAGTCGACTTTTGTATTATGGTCATATTACACGGTAACTGGCCCTAGCGTCGCAGTTTCGTATCGCGACCTTCAATCGGTACATTGGTGACCTTGGCAACACAACCTCCTGCAACAGTCGTGGCGCCATCTACCCGCAGTAAAAACAAAGTCGTCAAACTCACTTGATGCAACCAAGCAAACCAAGCCGCCAATCCCACTTCACTCAAGCAAGCAAGCAAAGTAAAGTCATCAGATTCACTTGATGCAAAAAAGTAAACAAAAAACAAAAATCGTCAAACTCACTTGAAACAAGAAAGCAGCAATTCTCCATAACACTTAGCACTATAAAAATGGTTCATCCTTCCACTGACTCACTGGTGAGGGAGTACTGTGGCGCTAGCTTCATAAGCCAAATAACATCTACGATACAGAAGTCGACTTTTGTATTACGGTCTTTTTACTTGGCAACTGGACCTAGCGTCGCCCAGGTTCTGATCACTCGTTCAAATATGAAAAGTTGTTACTTATTTCACTTTCCAGGCCCACTAACTATATTTCAGCGATTCAAGCCGAATGAGCGTCTCTTATTTTTCATTAGCGCCTACAAGGGTAAAGAGTAGGACTTAGCTACTTCAAGCGTCACACTCGGGACACATTCGCTTTTTACAGGGGCTCACATTCAGACGCCTCACAAACAGAACACAGAAGAATAACATCCATTAACGAAATGGGACTCGAACCCGGGATGCTCGAATCTCAGGAAAGACATGCTTCCCCCTATGCCAATACGCCAGCAAAATATGAAAATTTACAATTTATCAAATATTCTATTTTAATACATTTGTATTTATTCTATCAACTTATATAACAATATTTATTTATTTAAAATCCCGTCATTAATTTTCTTCATTATTAATTAACTAATAACTGTTTGAAAAAAATCTACCGTATTAAAATAAGAGTACGTCTAGAGCCTAGATATAGAATTTTTCTGGTATTTTACAGAAAAATTTGAAGAGAATAATGTGTTGCAAAATAAGAACTTTCATACGGAATGCAAAGGAAATAAAAATTAAGAATTTTCAAGAACTTGGATGAGAAACTTCTGAAATAAGTGTAGATCAGCATTTCAGCCGAAAATAACCGTAGGCTACGGCTCTCCAAATGCGTATCTTATATATTCTTGTAATATGAGCGCTTTAAATTTGGTTTTCATTTCCACTTGCTATGTGTGGCGTTTTCTCAGTATTAGATTCTATTTTTAGTCTTTGAAGTTTCATATACTTTGATAAATTGCATTTAGAATTGACAATTTCACTTTCATCTTAATAGCACGATAGAAGAATGAATTTAAATTAATATTTTTTTACTATGCTTTAATCATCAAAGAACTTTCTAACTATTTACTAATTATTCGTATTGTTGTTCTCATGTTACACTTGGAAGGAAGGGTGCAGTAGCTTCTGAGGGTAAGTCATAGATAGACTCTCCGACCCGACACACGGTATAATCCTAAAACTAAATGATCGGACCGCCACAACAACAGTTTCGGGAACTGTGGTTGAGGCTTAATGGCCCTAACCGGTTACGGTACAACTTTCCCCTTAGGAATTAAGTCCCGTCATCGAAAAGCCTATTCTTCGCCTATTAGTGTTCCTCCAAGAGAGGCGAGATCCAAACATTATACCAGAATATATCTCATCCTCATTATGAGGTGCCCCCTTGGAGGAAAGCTTCTGAGGGTATTCAGATGATGATTAGGTGTGTGCCGAAAATGGTGTTATACCGATAAATAACTCATAATTAAGATTTAAAAAATAGAATTTAAATAACTGACAAAGGACTAGTTATTAAAAAAAACTTTTATATGCTTAACTATTAAAAGCTAAAAGAATCAAAGAAAAAGAGGTTAGGGGGAAAACGGGAGAAGGCATAAAAAGAAAAAGTGGAGAAGAAAAGAGGAACTTGCATAATATTCCACAGCTACAGTATTATAGAAGCAAAATTAGTAAATAATAAAATTTACCAAATACAGGCAATTTATTTTGAAAAGAGAAAAATAAAATTAAAAAAAACCAAGTATAGTGAAAATATAAATATACAAAATAATAAGTAAATAAATGGGAAATAAATAAATATATACAGTGGTTCAATCTAAGGTGGAGTCCATAATCAGGAACAAAGGCTTGATAGAGTCTTTTTTGCATTTTTTATACTCACTATACACTGAAGTGACAAAAGTCATGGAATAGTAATATGCAAATATACAGATGGCAGTAGTATCGCAGCAAAAAAGTATAAATGCGCAGTTCATTTTCCAGAGCTTTCATTTGTGTTCATTATTCATGTGAACAGGTTTTTCATGATTTATGGCGGCACGACGAGTATTAACAGACTTTGAACGTGGAATTCGACGAGTATTAACAGACGCATGGGTCATTCCATTGCGGATATCGTTAGTGAATTCAACATTCCGAGATCCACAGTATCAAGAGTGTGCCGAGAGTATGAAATTTCAAGCATCACATCCCATCTTGGACAGCGCAGCGGGCAATCACCTACACTTAACGACCGAGACAGCCATCGTCTGTGTAGAATGATCAATATTAATATACACGCAACACTTTGTCAAATAACTGCAGGAATCAATGTGGGGCGTACGAGGGACGTGTCCGATAGGACTCTGCGGCGAAATTTGTCGTCCTTGGGCTATGCCAGCAGAAAACCGACTCGAGTGCCTTTACTGACAGCACGACATCGACTGCAGCGACTCTGCTGGGCTCGTAAACATATCGACTGGTCCCTAAACCAGTGGAAAACCGTAGAGTGGTCAGATGAGTCACGATTTTAGTTGTTACGAACTGTAATGGAGTTCGAGTGTGACGCAGACCCCACGAAGCCATGGACCCAAACTGTCAGCAAGACACTGTTCAAGCTGGTGGTGGCTGTATAATGGTGTAGGCTGTTTTTACATGGCATGGACTCGGTCCTCTGGTGCAACTGAACCGATCATTGACTGTAAATGGTTATGTTCAGCAGCTTGCAGATCATTTGAAGCCATACATGGACTTCACGTACCAACACAACGATGGGATTTTTATGGATGACAATGCGCCATGTCACTGGGACAGAACTATTCGCGATTGGTTTGAAGAACATTCCGGACAATTCCAGCGCATGATCTGGCCACCAAGATCGCCCGATATGAATCCCATCGAGCATTTATGGGACATCATCGAAAGGTCCGTTCGTGTCCAAACTCCTGCACCATCCACACTTTCACAATTATGGACGTCTATACAGACAGCATGGCTCAATATTCCTGCAGAGGACTTCCAACGACTTGTGGACTCCATGACACGTCGAGTTGTTGCACTTCGCCGGGCAAAAGCAAGACCGACGCGATATTAACAGTTATCTCATGACTTTTGTCACTTCAGTGTATACTGTTCAGTTTTAGCAGTTCTTGACAAACTAAGATGAATTATTATTCAATTTGGAAAATCCTATTTTTATTATAATATAAAATATCCAAGATATTCTGAGTTTCAAAATACCATTTATTATTTGATAGAATTTGGAAAATCTTTAAATTCTGAGGGTTTGGCGCCCTGAGCACCCAATGGTGGAAATCAGGCTTCTAGCTCACACACATCACAAACCCTTTTTAAGTTGGATTTCATACTCATATTTCATTCATTCATTCACAAATCATAATTTAGATCTGGAACAGAATCTTTCAATGAAGATTTTCTAATAACATTCTAAAGTTTGTTGGTTCCTCAAAGATATCTCCACGTTTTTTTTGGACAAGTTACATGTTGATAAATGAATCTTAAAAAAGTTTGAAGTAATATGCAATTTTCAGCCCTTGTTAATTTTTACATCTAACGGGTTTACTTCCCGATATTCTAATAATTTCTACAAGACAGCTAAAATATTAGGTTTATTTGGCAATTTTCGGAATACGTGATTACCAAGCTCTATTCTCCAGAAAAAGCTGATTCCCTTACACTAAGTTGATTCCCTTACTGGATCTTTGTTGTGAATTTCAGATTACTGCGAAGAGTTTAATGAGCTTGTTTGGAAATTTCGGGATATAAACTCGCCATCTTAAAAGCGATGCCAAGCTTTGACCAAGAGCATTTACAAATTGATGACTCGAAATTAATAGCATTGATTTGATAGCTAACATTTACAGATTGATGATTTGAAGTTGATAGCATTGATTTGATAGCTAACATTTACAGATTGATGATTTGAAGTTGATAGCATTGATTTGATAGCTAGCCTTTACAGATTGATGATTCGAAGTTGATAGCAATGATTTGATTCCTAGCATTTACAGATTGATAATTTGAAGTTGATAGCATTGATTTGATTGCTAGCATTTTCATATTGGTGATTTTGAGGTTGCGGCAAGACCGACGAGAGTCAGATTTTTAGATTACGCCAAGTCAGCCATCGCCAAATTGAGATGGTTTGCATTTTTGAGAATTTTACCCGGGTGTCAATAATGTACAGAAATACCTATTTCTATGTCTCGTGCATACTATTTTGTTGATTTTTAGGCAATTATTTCAAATCACGAAGTAAAAAATTATTATTATCTTTCTAATAACAAATGATTTAATTTAAAGAAAAAACAAGTAATATTTAAAAAAACATTTTTTTTTAAATCCATTCCTACTCAGGTTAACAAAGGAAATTTTTATTTTAGTTACTCTTTATTTAATAAATATAATTAATATAAATATATATAGAAATATGACAGAGTAATAATATCAAGCGGCAAAACAGAAAGCGAATTTCCTGGCAATTTCCCACGATCCTTTCTTTCGAATACGCAGCCAAAAGGATGGTAGTCAAACGAATAACTACTAGATGGTAATATACACTTATGGTATACTTGGATATAATATTCAGGAATCTAAAAGAAATTGCTGCTAAAAATGAGTGTTTAAATTGAAATTTCAGTTTTCAGTTTGACAACCCCTCCAAATAGAACGCACGCAACGTGAAAATGAGGTGTCTTTTTTTTTTCGTTGAAAAAGCAGTTACACGCATCAACACATTAGCCCGACATCAATGTCATAAAATACCCGTGGTTTACTCTGGAAACAAAACTGGAGCCCAAAAACTCAAAATTTGAAACAAAAACAATTTTAAACAATTTCTGTGGGAGGAATCGGGTAAAAAATCTATAGATACCACAAAAAATTAATCGAATCAGTACCCCAATGGTTAAAGGGCATTATAAAAAACCAAAATCATGCGATAAATATTGACTCTTTCTTTCTATGCTAGATATTACAAAGACGCCATTGGTGTATGCTCAATATTTTTAGACAAAAATATCAATTTGGAAGCTTTTTGTTGATTCTTCTTTACTTTTGAAGTGAATACAAATAAATGTAACCTACGAGCTGATCCTGGTCTAGTGCGACGTAACCAGAAACTATTCTCTTTCATCGTAACTTTAATCGTAAAACAAATCAAAATAAAAACCAGATAAATATCCAATCAGAATCAACATTCACTACTTTTTCTCCCGCTCGTCGGCAAGAGGCTAGGCTTAGCTCGTAGGATAGATTTATACTGTTGTATAAATACTGTAGGAATAAAATTTATTTTTATAAAATGATCACTCCTATCTTTACATGGTGACCCGGCGACCAACCTAGGATAAACGCAATCATCGCCCTTAGCTTCGTTTAACTGTCGTTGCGCCCTCTATCGGCAACTCAAAGCTCTAGACCCACATTAAATACGACAATTGTTAACTTCGCCACCACTTCACATAAGTATCGTTCGCTAACTCATTAGGGGGGATACTCTGTGTTGATTTCTATATAAGCCAATTAATATCCTTCAAGCTGATGGGACTCTTTTGCTCGATCGATGTGATACTCGGCTACTAACCATAAGATTGGGAGTTCGGGCCTAGCGCTATCCGCTACACCTATACTTCTATTTAAAATTAAACCATTTGTTATGTGCAAAAATAAAAAAAAAAGATTGCACTTCTCATCAATGTGTTTTTTATATTGTAAAGGCTTTATCAAGAAAAAGTGTGTACTCTTAATTGTTTGAGCCACTTTATGCATATATATATTTTAAAAAATAAAATTTTTCATGCTAATATAAATTTCTTTCCCTCTATCTAGAGGCATTCTTATTAAGTTATCTTCACACGCAATAGTTAGGGAAAGTAAAGAAATAATCAATAGAATGTGTTGGAAAATATAAGAGAGTTTTTGAAAAATTTTCCATCGTGATCATTAATTTCTTGAGAAACACTCACAGAACCATGAGATATTTGTTCAAAAATACGAAAAATAAACTTTTATTCATTCTTCAGTTTTCAGAAAAGAAATAAAAATGTAAGATGGGTAGTTTAGTACAGTATTTTAGATGAGTTTGAAACCATATAAATCAATTTTTCTAAGTAACCCAAAATGGTAAGATAAAAGATTATTTATTCATCAATCAGACTTCTCATTTTTTAAAAAATCTAATTTTACTTATATTTTAAGTATCGAATAAAATATACCATCGAACAGATCATTGTATTCTTTTACTTTAAAAGCGTATTATAAAAGAAATCGCTTTAATGGGGCTTTTATAAATTAATTAATTTTATTATATTGATATGTTATTTCAACACTTAAAATTGAGTTTTGCTTAGTTTAAATATTGATTGTATTTCAAAAAGCAAAAAAGAATTTAGCGATAGTAAATGAAAATTGAATGTAATTGTGTGAAACAGATGATAAAAAAATAAAATAGAGCTTTAGAATTTCTGATATTAATTTCAAATTATCTAAAATAAAAAATATATAAAGTTTAAAAATTAACAATTAAGAGAAAGTAAAACTAGTGTAAAATATAGACTGTACAAAAATACTAGACTAATATTAAAGCTACAATTAAAATTAAACAAAATTCACTTTCACTTAAAAAACTTACTTAAACACTTCAAAACTTACTTATTTTTTAATATTACATGATTAATCATCATATAATTCACTAAAATTTAGCATTTAGTAGAGAAAAAAAGTAAAATAAATGATCATTTATGTAATTAATTATAATTAATTTACTATGTAATTATTTGTATAATTATTCCATTAATGCAATTAATTAATTAATTAATGTAATCGTTTATATAATTGATTTATTTATTTATGTAATCATTTATATAATTAATTAATGAAATCATTTATGTAGTTAATTATGTATTAATATTTAAAACATTAAAATATTAAAATTTTTGCTTAGTTTAAATATTAATTGTATTTCAAAAAACAAAGAAAAGAATTTAGCGATAGTAAATGAAAATTGAAAGCAATAGTGTGAAACATATGATAAAAAAATAAAATAGAGCTTTAGAATTTCTGATATCAATTTCAAATTATCTAAAATAAAAAATTAATTTAAAAAACTAGCAATTAATATAAAATAAAACTAGTGTAAAATTTAGACAGCACTAAAATACTAGACTAATATTAAAGCTAAAATTAAAATTAAACAAAACTTACTTTCACTTAAAAAACTTAAACACTTCAAAACTTACTTTTCTTTTTAATATTACATGATTAACAATCATGCAATTCACTAAAATTTAGCATTTAGTAGAGAATAAATGTAAAATAAATAATCATTTATGTAATTAATTATAATCAATTTATTATGTAATTATCTGCATAATTAATTTATTAATGTAATTAATTAATGTACTCATTTATGTAATTAATTATGTATTAATATTTAAAACATTAAATTATTAAAATTTATCATTTAGTAGAAAAAAAGTATAATAAATAATTATTAATTTAAAACATTAAATTAATGATTATTTATTTTACTTTGATTTAAATTATTGATTAATTTAAATGTAAATGCCATAAAAATAAAAATCATTAACTTAAAACATTAAATGCAAAATACTGTTGAAGAACCAAAATGGGATAATTGCATCATTTACTTTCTGTATATTTTGTCCATTTTCATAGATGAAATTTATGGAAGTCCCTCTAATCAATTCGGCATTACTTTATAGAAAAAAAAATCCTTACACCTTTAATACCATGAAGAAATTTATCCCCTTATTCATATTTTCACGTTCTTAAATGTTTTACAAAATAGTGGTAGTGTCCGAAAATTCTACAATAAACAAAGTATTAACTCGTGTACAATTCATTTCAACAACTTTATAAGTACCCAAACGTATCATTACGTTAGAACAACACTATGAGTTAGATGATTTCGTTCAATTCAATATGTCCTTATCTAATTACCTTTTTCGATAGCAAATTGCAAAGTGCTCTTAGTTTGATGGACAGAACCCAATCAATAACTGCTGATACAAGTGATGATATTTCTTCTTGAAGCATCAGCATAACAGGATATTTATTCCCTTTCTGTCAAATAAAAGTGATTCATGATATTTTCCCTCTTTTCTTCTTCGAAATGTGTCTGTTAAAGTAAGCATTTCCATTTTCAAAATGTGCACTTACTGGCATAATAACCGGTAGGCAATGACCTGTGAACGGCGGGTTGACAAGTTCTTGATGATCGGTGATGACAAGATCATATTTTGCAGTTCCACAGAAAAACAGTTTTGTTTGACTGCATTGAAGATAGAAAATGTTGTATCAGAAATGGAGAAGTAATTTGGAAGATTAACGTTCTGTTTGTTTCTGACAGAATTTTATTGATTAGTTATTTTTTCTTTTTATTATCAATTAGTTTTGTTCGAAAACAGGATCCGTAGCCCCTTCGTCATGAAAATAATAATGTTGAAGCTCATAAAGGAAAACAGACTTCAAAAAGAGAGAGCTTAGTTTTATCTAAGATGTGAATGCGATAAAATATTTAATTTAGAAATATCAAAATTAATTGATAAGAATTTTTGACAATATTAATTATAATTTCAAACATCCAAATTATTTAAAGCTTCTTAATTATAATATAATACTAAATTATGCTGTTGCTGTTTCTAATGTCATTTGACATGAACAAGCTCGCTTGTGTATATGCGAATTTAAGCAGAATAAGCGTCTCTTGTTTGAAGTAGCGCCTAACAGGGCCAAGAGTACATCTTAGCTACACGTTCATCACGTTACGCTTGCACAGCCCCTCTTTACAGGGGGGGGGGGTCATATCCAGACACCTCTCAGATAAAGAACAACCACACAGAAAAACTCACACAGAAAAAGAACAACCACACAGAAAAACTCACACAGAAAAAGAACAACCATGCCCTAACCGAGACTCGAAAAAAGGGCGCCAAGATCACGGGAAACTCCTAACTCACTACCTCTATGCTAGGACACCGGCTTAATACTGAATTATAGTGTTTTTCATTATTCTAAGATATAACCTTACGAATACAAAAATGTTGATATACAGCACTATATTTAGAAATCTCTAAATAAAAATATAGGAATTTTGATAGCATTTTGATTATATTAATTAATTAATTATAATTTTAAACATCTATACAAGTTAAAACTTCTAAATTATATAGTACTATAGTCCTATTGATAATTTTAAACTGTAATCTTACAAAGACAAAACGTTGGTAAACAAAGATATAGTTAAAAATATCGAAATTAATTGATATGAATTTTGATTTAAAAAACTTACGTTATTAAAGAAGGAATTATAATATCGAACATCCAAATCAGTTAAAACTACTAAATTATAAAATAATGCTGAATTATAGTCCAATTGAGAATCCTAAACTACAGTCTCTTGAATTACGGAAACATACAAAGTTATCCATTAATTATATTTTCCTTGGTGGGGATATATTTCTGTTTGATAACAATTAAAAATTCCTCAATAAAGTTATAAATAGGTATCTTGCTAGAAATATTTATTAGTAGATCATCCTGAAAGTAAAAGTACTGTTTTGGTTCAATTTTATTCCCCGGCCAGTAGTGCCAAATATCAACCACTTTACTTCCTTTATATCCCCATGTGATCCTTCATGGGTAAAATGAAGAATTTCATGATAATAGAATCTCCCTCATGTAAAACTGAAATCTACCTCATGTGAAATTGGAATATACCTCATGTAAAATTGGAATATACCTCAGGTAAAATTGGAATATACCTCATGTAAAGTTGGAATCCGCCTCATGAAAAATTGGAATCTACCTCATATAAGGTTGGAATTTACCTCAGGTAAGGTTGAAATCTACCTCATGTAAAATTAGAATCTATTTTATGTAAAATTGGAATATACCTCATGTAAAATCGGAATATACCTCATGTAAAATTGGAATCGACCTCATGTAAAATTGGAATCGACCTCATGTAAAATTGGAATCGACCTCATGTAAAATTGGAATATACTTCATGTAAAATTGGAATCTACCTCATGTGAAATTGGAATATACTTCATGTAAAAGTGGAATCTACCTCATGTGAAATTGGTGTCAAGCTCATGTAAGATTGGAATCTGTATCATGTGAAATTGGAATCTACCTCATTTAAGGTTGGAATTTACCTCATGTAAAGTTGGAATCCACCTCATGTAAGGTTGGAATCTACCTCATGTAAGGAAACAACTGATGCGAAGTCAGAAACGCTAGGAAAGCGTTTCCAGCCTTGAATCATTGGTGATTTTCAGATACGAAGGTGTATCACACTAGAGAAACATTTCCAAACATTATTGTCATATCATTATGAACTATTTTTGTTTACGTGGATTATAATATTTCGTTTCATACAGTACTCAGTTTCAAACCTTCTTAAATACGAGATTATCAGTAACCTGGATACTTGTGAGATAAATCTAATCTCTGTAAGGTTAGATGAATATATCTGATCCTTCTAGCAACATCATTTTGAATTGCTTGAGTGAATACAATTTTAAATTTTATCAATTGCTCTATAATGAAAGATGCCCTTTAATTAAAGATTATGTTATTCTGTACACTTATGTACAATATATTATCTAATGTATCCGGATACTGTCATAGAAACCCCTTTCTTCAAATGCTTTTAGAAAGGCATGACACACTTTCTTTGAACTTTTGTCAATTACAATATAAATTTTCACTCAAGATTCTGTCACGATTGTATATAGTAGTACGACAAGAAATTGACTAAAAAGAAAATAATGTTGAACTATACTAATGCCTAAATTGAATTTTTCTTATTTTGGAAAGTGCATTATTGCATTTTCCTAAATGCAGCAAATACGTTTGTAAAAATAGTTTTTTAAAATAATCTAAGGTTTTTTTCCACAAGTGATTATATTTAAATGTAGAACTTTCAGATAAATAAAATAGATTTTATAAAATATACGAGAATGTATAACCAAAGCATCGTATTAAAATCTGAAAGCTCAAAAGACATTCGAAAATATTTTCAGCAGAGAAAATCTGACTGTTAACATGTGAAGTATAGTGCAATTTTGTTCGCATTTATAACACGAATATGACATATAGAGGTATAGCACATCCTCATTTTCAATGCTAGTTATAAAGAGGAATTTACATAAAAATCACTAACGTATACTATTAGCATTCATAAAGATATTGGCGTTGTTCTCAGCTAAATTTTAACTGCTATCAAAAAAAGAGTCTAAATTGCGATTGGATTTTGTTGAATTAATATCCTTTGAAGTTGAGTCGAATAGTTATTCTGAATTTTTTTTAAGAATAGAAATTTACTATATACGTTTTCATACTTATGAATTAAGTACAGAATTGCAAGGAATTAAGCTTAATAAATAACAAAAAAATATTTTTATTCATTATTAAAAGTCATTTTTTTTGTTAAACAACATTATGTTTATTCTTAAATTTTCTTACAACGTTTTATTACACAGAAATCTTAGAAAAAGGAAAAAAATCTGCCAGTTGAAAATAAGGACTTCAGTTCAGTACTGGTGGTAATAAATAATCTTAGGACTCTGAAGGACTTGATGTCTAAAATTGTCATTTTTTTTTACCAACTGTGGAGATGGTCAGTATTTGACCAATTTGGTGGCAATTATCTCGAATAGCAGTTTGACAGTTTCGGTCAATGTAAGGATGGACATTGCTACGGTCCACAGTTAACTACAACAAATTCTGTCTATACTGTTACGTTCAGTGGTGGTATACACAAGAAGAAGACAAATCACCTTCTAATAAAACATTGTTAGTTTGGCATGTAATATCCTCATGTAAACTAGTCTAATAATAAATAAAATTGTTCTTTTTTTTTAAAAAAAATCATGAGTGGAAGAAAATATTTCTACAAGTGGGTGAACGGCACGAAAACGCCCCAAAGATGGCGACGTCTGGCGAGGAGCCTCGCGCTAGCTTGATTGGTTTGGCGAAAGGAATAGTCTCGTAGCCGCTGGATTGCGCGCGGTGTTTTGAGATGTTTCACGAGTTTCGGTGCACGCGCTTCTTCGGCTATATAAGGGACGAGTAGCCGGAGTGAGTGAGTTAGTTGAGAGTTTGCTCTCGGAAAAGAAGCGTCTCGCTCGACTAGAGGATAAGTGAGCTGTGTTTACATTTGCTGTCAACGTTGTATAATTGAGATCGCTGCGATTTACTGTTGCTGTGCTATACTAAAGCTGTTTTGCAGTCTGTTTTTATCGTGCGTAAGGCTTCCATTTACGCTGTAAGTGACTGTTGACTGCTGGATTGTATTTATCTGAAATTTTTACTTTAAATACTTAAAATAAATTTTTTTTACTGTCCTCAAGTAAAGTCAATTCAATCCGAAACCGCTACTCTAAAAACGTATCAATATTTATTAAAGCATAAAACTATTTCAATTCTATTCCATTTTTATATTGCATTGTTTAAAGTTATGTAATTATTTTAACTATCAAATTTTTTGAGAAAAAAATCTTTTAGAACTGAATTAACATCATATTTTTTTATAATGCTGCATTTTTTTTGCAATAAAATTAGGAATATACCTAAACTTATTTTCAATTCTCATTTTAATTATTAAAGTAAAATTTGCAAAATTACTAAAAATTCTATAATCGTTCTATTATATCTATTTATATGAAATGTGGCTTAATTAAGCTAAACTGTCTATTGTATAGTTCCAAAAACATTTATTTATTAAATTCCATCTAATTATTAGTACTAATAGACTAATAAAATGATTTCATTAACGTGAATGCTCGAGCTAAAGCATGAAAAATTACTCTTTTCATTAATAAAACAGAAAAAAAAACTTATTCGTGTAGTTCCCTTTTTCTCTATATTTTTCATCTTTTTTCCTATCTCTGATGTTACATTTTATTTTACATTTGAAAATATTCCTTTTGCCGCGATCTATCATTCGAATTTGAATTTCTCTGTCATAAAAAATTCTTTCCAATACTGTTATGGAAATCTATGCCGCTCTTTCTGTTTTTGTTGCCGAAGGTATAAGAAGTATAATGTCATATTTCCCCTTCTGATTTTTAAATTTAAATCACTTTAAAAACAAAAAAAAAGAATATTAAATTAATCTGAACTGTGACATATTTTCTAGATATGTATTTTTTTTACTCCATTTGATATTTTTCTGCTTTTCCAATAAATATTAACAATAATAACTATAAAATAATTTTATATTCTAAAAGAGTATATTTTATAAGAAAAAACAATTATATTATAAAATATAAATTTTAAAAAAATGTTGATATTTTTCATTGGGGAAAAAAACAGAAAAACTTTTAATCGAATGAAATGTTTATGCATAATTACATTTATCTAGGATACTCACTAGTATTTTCTAAAAGATACTAGGATTTTCTAAAGGAAGGCATTTTCTTTTATTCAATTTTAAATTTATCTACTTTTTCAAAGAAACACACTTAGAAACTATAACTATAAAATAATTTTGTGTGTTAAATCTGTATTATAACATAAAAAACATTTATATCATTAATATTAATTTTAAAAATCTGCTGATATCTTTATTCGGGAAAAAAACAGAAATACCTTTAATTGATAGAAATGTGTATGTTTAATTACATTGATCTAGGATAAACAAAGCTACTTAATTTTTTTTAAAATTAATATTTGCCTTACTTCAATAACTTTCATTCTTTCAATATTAGTTTTCAGTTTAGTGTACAGTTAAGGTAATTAAGCTATTATTATTGCTAATAACCAATATTATAAATAATATTAACTTATTTACAGTTTTTTTTAACTATCATCCTGATTATGCACAATATATCGTGAAGATAGTCAGCCCGGAAAATTCCTACTTGTTTTTTAAATAAATATTTTTGTATATTATTTACCGCATACCATTGACGAACAATTATTATAAAAGAACCCAATAGCAAGTGACTAATATAATTTTTTGACATGCTTACCAGTCTGATGTCATCAATACATACCAATAAACCAGATATGCAATTTTTAGGGTTTATTGATAATAGAATGAAAAGTAAAATGTGACACTTAAATATAATTTAAATCACAAAACTACACATCAAAATTCATATATATAAACAGGAAAGGATAGACGGTTAATTCTCTTATCGGATGTGGTTAAAAAATTTATAAGGATCTGCAATTTTGTCGCAAAAACCGGGAATTAAATTTCATCGTCTAACTTATTGCATTCCTAATTTATCACATTTTATTCATGTCAAATTTAGACCAATAGACAATTAATAAATTGACAGTTTTGTTCTAAAATTAATCTTCACATTTGTCTTCCCTTTAAATATCAAGACTACATCTCACATTTTATTTTTATTTATATAATTATTTTAGCTATATCATATTAACATATATTCGGAAAAATAGAGGCATTAAAGTTTTATTTAATGCTTAAAAAAGAAAGTGAGGCTAAATGTAAAGTCAACTAAAATAATTTTAAAATGCTGCGTTATTACAATAAAAGTCCTTTATTGCACTCGGAAATAAAGGCTTAAAAGTGTTCTGGAAATATAATGGTCATTTCGAGGTGTTTATGTGAAAATTAGAAAAAAAATATGATTCTCGTCTGATAATATTCTGGCGGATGACATTTGTTGTTTTTCTCGTGTTCTACTTTACAATATAAGGAGGGGTATAATAACTTCTGAGGATATAGACCCCTGAGCAGCTGAGAGCAGAAGTCTGACTTATAACTCACACACGTCACAAACTCTTTCTACGATGTGGATTTCATTCATACATTTCATTCATTCATCCACAGATCGTAATTTATATCTGGAACAGAGAACGATAACCTCTGACCCAGGGCTCCCAGTGATATTACTCTCGACATGGAGGAATTTGTAACCTCGACAGATTTTACGTGCCACCACACACATTAAGAGTTTTCGACTGGAGGATTCGAAGCCGCAACCCAAAGGATAAAAATGCAAAGTCCTACTAACCAGGCTCTCCTGGTCCAACGGCGGAAGACATCAAAACTGAATATGTTCATTCAAATGGACATTATTCAGTAGTTTTTTTTTTTTTTTTGATAATTTATCCCATTTCACTCTTAGAGCTCAGATGAGATTGACATATTATAATGGAGAGCATTGTCGATCATTCAACTTCCTTTCTAAAGTACCTAGAAGATTTCCAATGGGATTCGGATAAGTATAGTATATTAACCATTCAAATCATTGGATATCCTCTTATTCTTGGCATTATAAAGCAACGACTGATTAATGACTTGCTGTCTTTTCCATGAAATGTAACATTGATAACAAATTTGTCAGCCTTCCTTTTTATGGTGGCTATCGCCAATATTTTCATCTGTATTTAACAATTAATCAACTGTGCATAACAACGAAATAATAAAGCTTATCAATACGTGAACGATAATCTACCCCAATTCTGGTTTTGCCATGCTGGATCCAAAGATACACCATTGCTTTCTTGGATGCCAGAAACTAAACTTTGCGAATTTCCTCTATTTAATATTCTTAATAATGAAGGTTTCGAGTTACAATTTCTCTAGCATTTACGCAACTGCACAACACATAAAGCAATGGATAACACCAATCCTGAACCTAATAACATTGTGGATAATGGGTAGAACCGAACTCGCAACGTTACGGTTTGTATCCGGGTAATACAGCCACTAGACCAATTATTTACTCGTTTCCGGTGGATTTTATATGACTTATGAGGCTTTCACCACTTACTCTCCATTAATGAGTCGGTGATGAGACTAACGATGCATTTTTGCGCCAAGCGTATGGCGAGAGTGTATGAGTTGTTTGTGCTGTCAGCTGTGGTTTCTAATGCACCTGACAGCTTTTTCTGCCTGTAGAGGAAGCCACAATAGCTGTATGAAGGTTGCTCATTCAAGGTCGCGGGTCACCATTGAGGAGGATGGGTAGGACTGAATATACAAAGTTACGGTCTGTATCCGGGTAACATAGTCACCTGAAAAAAGTAATTACTCTTGTCCGGGGAATATTATCTGACTTATGAGCCAATTTAGGTCAGTGTGGTCGGTGATGAGACTAACAATGTTTTTTGCGCCAAGTGTAAACTCAGCGTGTGTGAGTTGTCTGTGATGTTAACTTTTGTTTCTAATGTACCTGAAAACTTTTGCTGCTGTAAAGAGGGACACAATAATTGTATGAAGGTTGCTCATTCAAGGTCACGGGCCACCATTGAGGAGAATGGGTAGGACTGAATATGCAAAGTTACGGTCTGTAGCAGGGTAATATAGTCACTAGACAAAAGTACTTAGCGTCTGCTGGATGTTATCTGACTTAACAGCCTAGGTCCAACTTGTCTCACAAAGGGAAATGAAATTGGAATATTCCATAGATATATGCCTTATCATTGTTGGAATACACAAAGAACTATAGAAATTTGAATAATTATGATTTCCCTGTAAATTTGATTTATCCAAATAAATTATTTACAGCGTTCACAAGTATGCTTTTGTCTCACAAACTAAAACACTCAAATATAAATATACATAAAATGCATATGGAAAAATTACTTGTTAAGTAAAATTACCTTTTAATTTCAGTATGCCTTCATTTTATTGATTATTTAGTAAATAACTACTATTTATTGCAGTTATAAATAAAGCAGTTATAAAAGAAGAGCAGCAAAAAATAAAGTAACACATTAATGTAGTAGACCAATGCCTCCATACATAATGTTTTTCAAAATAACTGCTGTGGACGCTTTTTAGAATAAAAGATTTAACCGATTTTTCCATTAAAAAATATTTAAAAAAAGCTTTAATTTTTTTTTAATTTAAAAATAATTAATTACAGGAAATCTATTGGAAGCATGAAATTCTCTCAAAATAACTTTGCTACTTAAAAATGACAGCGTAAAAAATGTTAGGTTTGAAAAAATAATTTGTAAAAAATACCTTTTTAATCTGAAAGAAGAATTACGCATGAATAAAAACTCCTCATGCATGCCAATGTAGAATTCTCAAAAACAAGACGTTTTTCCTTAGGTTTTATTGACCAGAAGAAAAAAAATTAGTTTTTTTCATTTTAATATCATATAGAAATTCGTGAATCTTAAAATTGCTCACTCTCAAAAAAAAATCAACAGAAAAAATAGTTACAAGAGAAGTGAAGAGTTTACATCATTTTATTTAATATATAGTAAATATTTCAACAGAAGTAAATTATAAATATGCAAAAATGCCTTCAATTGATAGCTAATAATTACATGTTTTTCCGAAAGAGAGAAGTAGGAATTCATCAATGAAATGTTTTGAAATTTAAAAAAATTGGTGATTAAATGCCATTACAATAAAATCATATCATGTGGTTTGTTGTACAGATGATGATGTCGTGTCTGCTTTTTACCACGGAAAGAGGGGGTGCAGTAGCTTCCGATGGTATGGACCCCTGAGCATCCGAAGGTAGAAGTCTGACTTCTACCTCATATGAG
>JAOUZG010017399.1:4147893-4164245 GCA_026289955.1 Argiope argentata
TGTGTGTGTGTGTGTGTGTGTGTGTGTGTGTGTGTGTGTGTGTGTGTGGAATCCATCGTACCCAGTCTTGTTTAACCTTCCTACGATATGTGGCGTCATTCCCGCAAATAGATCGCGCTGCAGAACATTGTGAGCACTGTCAGTTTAATTATGGCCACCCTGGGGTATATAGATGAATATAATTAGAAAAATTGAATATTCTGATTCCAGAAAACCTTCTTTTTGGTGATTTGATAGTATCTCGATTTGAAATTATTTGAAATTTACAATACTTAATTTTCTAAAATTTGCATACAAATTTTTTCTACAAAAATTGAATTGTTAAAAATAATGCATCTGTAATGCTTAATAATTTAAAAGTTACATTGTTTAATTCCGTCAAAGATATCTACATAAGCATGCTCAAAAGTTACTACCTACATTCCACATGCAGTTACGAAATAACGGAACTTCATTTCCACAGAAAACATAGAAACAGCTATTAAGTGTTAAACTGGGCTGCCTTCAATCTAGGCAACTTTTGCAGCTAACAACAAAATGTTGTATTTTACTGAGCCAGAGAAACGTTTACCATCGATTGTATTAGGTTTTTCCTATTACTTGCACAGCTATTATCAACAAAAACTGTTGTTCGTAACAGAATTTTTTACCAACAGCCATCTCCTTCACATCAACTAGTTAAACGTTAATCCATTTTACTGATAGTTTGTCGGTAGTTTGGGTGTAGTTGCGTCTAAAAGTGGGGATGGTAACAGCTTTTATATCCGAAAGGAACTCATAAGAATGTAAGGACGCATCGTTTGAGGCTATTTATTGTGAACTATTTTGTTTCCTGGTAGATAGATAGCAATAAGTTAAGATTTCAGTTCTCCGTTTTGCGGAAATCTTAGGTGCAGCCTTCGAAATCAGCCATAATAGTCATTCGATTTATCTAAGTTGTTGCTTTTATTTATCCAATTAAGATGGTGAATCAATACATTTAAATAAATTCAACGGAGAGATGGGGATAAATAAATTTTAATAAATACAATGAGAGGATGGATAAATAAATTTAAATAAATTCAATGACATAGTGGATAAATAAATTTAAATTAATATGATGAGATGGTGGATAAATAAATTTAAATACATACGATGAGAGTATGGATATATAAATTTAAATAAATACGATGAGAGGATGGATAAATAAATTTAAATAAATGCAATGACATGGTGTATAAATAAATTTAAATAAATAAGATGAGATGGTGGATAATTTAAATAAATACGATGATAGTATGGATAAATAAATTTAAATAAGTATAATGAGATGGTGGATAAATAAATCTAAATATGTGTAATGAGATGATGGATAAATAAATTTAAATAAATATAATGAGATGGTGGATGAATAAATTTATATAAATACGATGAGAAGATGGATAAATAAATTTAAATAAATGCAATGAGATGATGGATAAATAAATTTATAAAAATAAGATGAGATGGGGGATAAATATAAATAAATACAAGGCGAGTATGTATAAATAAATGTAAATAAATAAGATGAGACGGTGGATAAATAAATTTAAATAAATACGAGGAGATGATGGATAAATAATATGAAATAAGTATAATTAGATGGTGGATAGATAAATTTAAATAAGTATTATGAGATGGTGGATAAATAAATTTAAATTAATATAATTAGATGGTAGATAAATAAATTTAAATAACTATAATGAGATAGTGGATAAAAAATTTTAAATAAATGTAATGAGAAAGTGGGTGAATAAATTTAAAAAAATCAACTTCAATAAATCAGTTAAAGGGAATCAAACTCAACAAAATACGCTAAAAAACTAATTTTATAAGAATAGAGGTGAGCATTTTAAATATAAAATTTTATTATCTGAAATAATTATGATTGTTTTCAATTTAATTGTGTAATAAAGCAAAAGATTTTAAATTATTAATAATATTTCAAGGCCAAGTTTTTTTTTAATTAAAAAAAATTTTTTTGAACTGAAAATCATTATTTAAATATATTTTTTCTTAAAAAAAATTCTTTAAATTATTATTAAAAACAATGAATTGTTTCTTCCTAATAGCAAAATGAATTAAATTAGCGTAAATTTATCCTCCCGATCTATAATTTTTAATTTATTTTCTAATTTTATCTCTACAATAGAATGTTGATATATGTTGCAGATGGAAGTTAAAATTTCTTCATCTGATATATGATATAGTATTGAATTTTCAAAATGGAACTTCCAATTCCAGTGTCCTTCTTTTATTTATGTATACAGTCTTCTTTTATATTCAAATTGAATTTTAGTGTATGGCTTCTTCAAAACTAAAGTTTCGCACCGTCAGCTTTTTGAAATAATTTCTTGACGGTTAAAAATAACCCAAAATTAAATGATAATTTCAAAAAATATTGTCAACGAAAACGTTTATAAAATGCAAATTTAATTAAAAATTAAACTAGATCAATTTAATTTATTATCTCTGACTCTCCTCTGTAGCTGTATGATGTAATTGGGAATTTTTTTAATTATTAGAAACATGCTAATTACTTATAAAATTTACATCAAATTTTCAAATAAACGCATCCTGTTTTCTTTTAAGTAAACAAGAGTGAATATTAAACAAAGTATATTATGCAAGTAGAGTTTTCAAATTTACTTTTCAGCCCAGTATATCAGAATATGAATCCTTTATTTATTTAATAAATTGCAGTGGTGTTTAAATTGCTACCTCCAGTTTGTGCTATGTACAGGGAACGCGTAAAACAATTCAAAGCTGTAGTTTAAGCGTTTACTAAAATTAACCGATAATTACACAGTTGGACAGCTGTAATTAAAAAAAGGTTCAGTTTATACGTTACCGAAAACTGTAATTAAATCCCTACAGAAAATCTGACAGTTCTAATCACTAAACATTATGTAATGAAATTTTACTGCACAAACATTCTGTTTTAAATATGTATAATGCTTTTTTTAAAGAATGATAATGAATTTTACTACAAAGCATTATAGATTTCTGGCATCTTACAAGAATTAATATTACTGTTGTGAATATAAATGTTTAAATAAAAGGAGTCTCGCAAATATAAGGAGTTAAAATGCCCTTCATTATATTGATAATGGTTATGTTTAGGGAATTTTCCATGTATGCCTTAATTATTAGGCGTGAATACAGGCATATTAATGATAATTTAAAACCTCTATTATTTGTAATTTTTTGTCTTATTTTTATGCTTATTTTTCTTATGATAATTGAAATTCAAGTATATCCAAAAGCTAAAAAACTTCAAATACAAGAAGAAAAAAATATATATGCCTTCAGAATTTGCATTTGTAAACCTTTTTTCTTATAGGGCTGGTATTTAAAAGAAAAATCCGCTTATTTCTTGGCTAATAAGCATTTTTATACATCTTTTCTTACTTTGCGAGTGTCTCTAACGAACAAATCAAGCGCTTTGAGTATTCAATCATTTAACATTAAGGAGGCCAGTGACTTTATATATATATATATATATATATATATATATATATATATATATAAACTGTAGGAGATTATACACAAAGCTGTAAAGTATTATTATAATTTATTTCAGAGTTCGCGGGGTTAATATGATATAATATTAGCGAAATGAAAATGATATAATATAGCGATTAATGAAAAATTTACTATGCTCTCAAAAGCACTATACTTTTTATTATTACTTACTCTAACCCTTTTGAAACAAATGTTAGGATTAATCTTGAATGAGTACAAAATATCGAACTTAACCAATTTAATAACTCAAAACTACTTAAACTTTTATAAACATCGGTAGTTTTATGTTATTATATTGGTTAGTTTCTATATTCTATGGCGATATACCTATTAGAATTTGATCGGGAGTGATCTTTTAAAACCTTCTTTGTCATATGATTGAATTTATAAAACGTTGAGAGCCAGAGCTACATTCATGTATTGAATAGTCAATCAATCAATAGGAGTTTACGTCAAATTCCTCAAAGTCATTTGCAACCGACTCTTAGGAGGCTTGAATAGTTGAGCGGTGTCTCTCTTCTTTACGCTGTTTTATCTGTTTGCTACTGATTTATTACGCATGAGCAGCGATCGACTGCAAATTCTGTACTTATATGAATTTTGTTTGATTGTGTTTTTGTGTCTATGAGTTCGTGTTTTTGTTTACAATAAAGCATTCGAATTTGAGCAATCGGGCTTGTTGCATTCTTTAACATTGCACTTGCTACAACAGTATTGCTGTACCTGGAATCTTTTATTTTCTGTATATTAGTTGCCAAGGTTGAAGTTTATTAATTCAGCATTTACTGTTAAAATATTATTATTCTGTTGTTAAAAACATTTATCCCTTTTCCATTCTAGTTGCATTGTTATGCCGACTGATTCTAATAATTTTAATTTATTTTAGTCTCCTTTTTATGATATTTAAAGTTGTTAACCATATATTTTAAAAAATAGATATTTATTAAATGGTATAAAATTATAAATAGTTGAAATTTCTATGTATCATTGAAACAGTACCTGTCGCCCAGAAAGTCGATGACTTTAAATAATAGTTTTCATTATTAACCAATATTCAAACTATTCATAACTTTTAATGAAATATTATATATATATATATATATATATATATATATATATATATATATGCAAGCGATTATGTAAATCTGTAAATTTAAATATGTAATCAATATTATTAATTGCGTAGTACATAATTAATGAAAATTAATGTTTTAAATACAAGACTGTCTCTATACAATAATCTTAATCGTAAAAAAGGAAAATATTGTAAGAATAGTAAGCCCCTTTTACATTTGTAGGAATTGTCATAAAAATAGTTAGATTTGAAATTCAAAATGGTATTTGAAGGGATTTGACTATTTTTGTTCAAAGACTTTGACTTCAAACATTTCGAAAGATTTCAGAAAGGAGCTTTACACAAATCGCATTCAAATCTATAAATAATTCTGAATTTGTCAAAGAAGAAAATCCTATTCTTTCAAGGAAAGTTTACTTTTCATTCAAATAAGGCCACATCAACCTTTTATTATTGTTAAGAAATAGTTAAACATTCTTATACTTGAATAATTTTTTTCAGATCTTAATTTTCTTATAAACTAAATAAGTGTTTCAAGTGAAATCGCAGTTAAAATATTCTCTAGAAAAAAGATATCCCACTTGAGCCTTTCCTATAAAATTTAGAATGTAAATATTGGATTTTTTTTATGTTTCCATTAATTACCTTTTTTTATAGTAGTGATTTTTTATTTAGTTATTCATTTTTGTAAAACAATTCATCTTTTATGTGTGATAAAATTTCTAAAAGTAATAAGGAAGTTTAAATTTACCACCCTATTTTCATGCTCAAAATTAAAGGAAATATAATTTTCAAATCATCAAGAAAGCTCTCTAACTGTTCAGAAGTTTTTAAGGGGTCGATTGGACGAGCCCATTGATTTCCTTTTATATAAGTTACTGTCCTACATTCTTTGATTGAAAAATACTCAATTCTCTTCTTACTTATGCCAAAAATCAAGTGTGCGTTACAATAACTTCACACCAAGTTTCCCAATTATTTTAATTCTAAATTTAATTTTTGTAATAAATGTAATTTTTTCATTAGTACTGGCTGCATATATGAACATATTCTTTATCATGTGAGTATGTGTTTGTGTGTGAGAGAGAGAGAACTTGTTTGACTTAGTGATTGCTTTCTACACGGCAGATCATTTAAGTAATAACTATCATATTTGATTGAAATATACTTTCCAGGATGAAAAATTGCACTTTGTACTAAATGTAGAAAATTTAATTAAATTTTAGTGAGATATTACCATTTTTTATGAATCAATGAATTAAAGCATGAAATTAATTTTATACCATTTAAGAAATAAAAAAAGATGTTTTTTTTTTAAATACACAAAATTATTTGTTGTAAAATTTCTTAATGTACTTTAACATGATATTTTGGCAACATTTCCATAAATAGTTTTCATTGCTTTGATGATATTCAAGCCATTTTGATTGCTGCACGTATTTAAACTCTTGAAATTATTCAACTGTTGAAAGCTTTAGAAGAAATAAAAAAATTTCAATATCTACTCATTTTAAATGAAGAATCTGATTATGAACTTCATCTACAGGAAAAGACAACAAAACAATTTTAAAATATATTATGCATATAATTAAACTGTAATAATATTATTGTCATAAGTATAATTTATTAGGAAATCCCATCTGCACTGTAATCGAAGCATGCGAATACTGTTAAAATAAAGGAGACAATATATATCACAATTTGTAGATGACTTTTCAAATCGTATAACAAATTAATCAAGTTTTTGATAATTTTTAGGATAACTTTTCAAATATTTAGACAAATTAATCAATTTTTGATGATTTTTAAGATAACTTTTCAAATCGTTTGACAAATCAATCAATTTTTTGATAATTTTTTCTGGTAAATTTTCAAATCGTTTGACAAATACATCAAGTTTTTGATGATTTTAAGGTTAAATTTTCAAATCGCTTGATGAATTAATCAAGTTTTTGATAATATTCAGGATAACTTTTCAAATCCGTTGACATATTAATCGAATTTTTGAGTATTTTTGAGGATATCATTTCAAATTGTGTACCGAAATTTCTGTGAAATTCTTTGATTATTTTATGAATTACACAATTACTGTTAAGCTCAAAACTAGCCTAAAATCTACTATAATAGGTTACAAAACAAAAATAATACAAAGAACGAGAAATATTTGTAGAAAGTACAAGAGTGATAATAACTCACTGTTATCAAATTAAGTAAAAATATTAAGATACAGATATATCCTTACGTTAACTTGAAGTTTGTTCATTGCTTAATTGTCTACTCATCTTAGAACCAACTTTCAACTAAATTAATGAAGTTCAAGCAACGGAAGTTTCTAAGTAATAATTCAGATAGATAAATATTTACTTGAAGAAGTTCCTGTCCTTAATTTTTCTATGTTTTATTTTAGCAGGATGAAAGATGACGTATAGTTTATGAGAACATGTTTGTTCATATAAGTCTGCTTATTGTTAATGGGGGTTATTTATTTTGACTACGAAAAATTTAGCCCCATGTGCTCAGCCAACATCAATTTTAATAAGAAAATCTTGAAAATGAAAGAGTGTGAGGAAAATAGCATCACAAATCATTAAATGCTATTTTAAATACTTTATATTTATTGTTCTAATATTTACAGGTTATAGAAATATTGCCTTTTATTTTCAAGCTATGAAAAGAAACAATCAAAAAAAGGGGATAGTCTTTACGAAACTTTTTCGTATATTCTTTATAAGGATGTTATTCCTCTCCTTTGCATAAAATTGTGGAACATGACTGAACCCGTGAATGCCTACCATGTCTTTGGCAAACAGCATTTATAAAATAAAAAAAATTAAGTGATTAACAGTTTTAGTGAATCTATAACACTAACGTGTATTTTTAACTTATTTCTGTTGTTTATAATACTAACGTGTTTTTTAAACTCCTTTCTGTTGTTTAAAATACTAACGTGTATTTTTCACTCCTTTCTGTTTTTTAGAATGCTAGCGTGTACTTCTTAACTCCTTTAAGTTGTTATTGTTGTTACTTATGGCACTTGCCCTTGGTCAAACCCCCCGGTGATACAGCAGCAGATTTAAGTCGAAATGAGCGTCTCTTGTTTTTGAAGTGGCGCCAACTAGTACCAAGAGCACGACTTAGCTACACACTCATCACATTAGAATAACCATGCCTGAACTGGAAATCGAATCCGGGACTCCCAGAACACGAGGAAGACACGCTAACTGTGCTAGAAAGCCGGCAAGTGCTTTGCAAAGCTCCTATTTACAGGGGAGCACATTTACACATCTCATATAAAGCACACAAGAGAATAATCATACTCAAACCGGGAATCAAACCTGCGACTCCTCGAACACGGGAAAGACATGCTACCTCTGTGCCAGAAAACCGGCAGCTCCTTTCTTTCACTAGAAAAAAGACGTCGAAAACATTTTATAGGAATTATAGTTGTATTATTGAATTTTATTAAATCGTTGTTTTGGTATTACTTGTGGATTGTGGATTGCATGCATGGATTACACATATGTATTAAATAATTGTATGGATTACATGAACGTGAATTGTGAATATACAGATTGTGAAAGAGGAACTCTTGACAAATTTGATTTAAATTCCGCTAAGAATCTGAATGTTTGATGTAATAAATATAAGATATATTTAATTTATCTGGATTTTACATTTTTAAATTTTCGAATTTACTTGCACTTACATAGCAAGATGTATTTCGTTTTTTTAAATTTTGATTAGAGCTTTGTGGAAATATACAAATTGGATCTAAAATCCATATGCTAAATTTTTTCTATCTAGCTGAAAGCGTATTTGAAATTTAGGGATAACAAATCGATAGATTCAATGCCGAAAATATATTTTTCGGACTCTAGAATGTCTGATATGTGAAAATTCTTCAAGTCGTAAGCTCCAATGTTATAAAATATTTTTTATACCTTATACATGTGAAAGCCAAAGGGCATGTTATAGTTTTTATTGATTTTTTTCATAAAAATCTTAATATACATAATTTTTTGATATAATTATTTACAATTATAAGTGTCATTACAGATAACTAAAAGGAATCCTCTCTCTATTAAGTTATAGTAAAGTATTATCACGTTTAATGCACTAATTTAAGGAGAAACCGATTCTCCATTGATAGAAAGTAGGTTAATGTATAAAGCGATCATAATTAGTACTTAACTATTTGAGCTAGAATTACCCACATTTAATCGGTGGATTTATTTCGAAAGTGTTAAATTGGCCGCAATAAAAGAAATTATGTAAGTGTAAAAATGAAATTAACCATTACTTCTCTTGAACAACTTAAAACATGAAGTATAAATGGGTTAAGTATCCAGATGAATGCAATTGATAATAATGTCTAATTTAAAATATAACTTTTGAAAATCTATCAATAACACTAAGAAATAAGTTAATTAAATATAATGCGTTTTCGAAAATCGGAATATTTTGCTGTAGAGTAGAAAAAAAAATACGAAAGCAAAACAAGCGTAGGATAAAGCTTAAAATACTTAATATTATGTAAATTTGAACACATTTTACTCAAAAATTACTACTTGCAAACTTTCTTTATTTATTTAGTTATTGCTTCGGAATTATTTTATGGCATTTTTAAAATATTAATTGCAGAACTTCAAAGAATTAACCATTTTTGCATTCCATTTCTTCAATACCTGATATAATTACAGTTTTGTCGTTATTCCATAACGTTACTATCAATTTCCACTAATTAAGAGATTTCAATTATATTTCATTTGCTGATATGACTAAAATATAAATTCTAATATCTTAAAATGAAAAAAATGGAAAATAAATATGTTCCTAAGTTTTTCGATACATATTAGATGATATCAAAATTTTGATAGCAATTGACGTGACAATTCTCCACCATATATTTCAGATCTTTTCTCAAGTATAAATTACATATATAAATATTATTTTTCTCAAATAGCCGATACCTTCTTGTGTACAGCTAACCACAACTCCATCAATGTATATAGAAGAATCGACAGGATTTATTGTGGCCGACTGTGGACGCTATCTATGTCCTTCTTTTCAATGAACGAATTTGTCAAACTGATATTCTCTTCCAGAAAATTGGCCCCAAAATGATCAATTACTGACCTTTTTCTTCTCTTCAAACTTTCAAACAGTAGGCGAAAAAATGACAATTTTAGACATAATGTTCTTCAGAGTTATAAGATCGCTTGGTACCATCAGTATTGAACTCAAGTCATTATTTTCAACTTGCAGATGTTTTCTATGTTTGAAGATTTCTGCGCATTCTTTTAAATAATGGTAGACAGTACCGATTCCTCTACAAATGCATTTATTTTCCTGCATTCTTCCAAATCTTTGGAAATATGTAGGGAATATCCAATGTCCTGATATAATTTGGACTACCAGTGAATGGTATCTTCTTATTTTTATTTCTGGATTAGGAATAAAATCGTAAGTTACTCTTCCGTTTTTGGACATATACCATATGTCAAACCATTGTGGCTTCATTTCTTCTCTCAATTCACATTTTAAGACATCATTTGATTTGGGGACAATTATTTCCACACACTCTTTCTGTGCCGCCATCTTTGCATATTGATCCGGCTTTTCATAACCATGTATTACAATATAAGCTTTAGTGCAACTAAACTCTATCAAATTCTTAAGTTTTATTCTTTTTATCTTTTTTTTTATCGTCCATATTTCCCTATTACAATCGTGAAATGATTTAATAGCTCGTAGAAATGACATTAGATTCTGAAAAAAAAATCTGTTACCTTAGGAAATTATGCAGGGATCTACACATTTAAATGGAATAATGAACCTTAAGTAAGTGATAATCCTTGGACTAAGTCATTATTTTAAACAAATTCACTTCCTTTGTTATTATATTAGGGTAATTTTATAAGTATCTTGTTGTATAAGTATAAGATTTGTTCTCAATGAAAAATTGAATCCGATGGATTCCTCATTAATAAGGAATTGAATCGTATGATCTGACTCCAAAAACAGAATTTTTAATTCAGATTACACGAATCAAATATTATTTATCTATCTCGCAGTTCAAAAAGGTATAACGATTACACAGTAATTGTAAAATCGATATTTAAATCTTCAGCAGAAGTATTAATAAAAATGTGATGCAAATTTAAAATTATTTTATACATATCGTACATCAAATATCGGTAAGAAAATTTTCCGCCATTTTTATTCATTGTGTCTACGTAAAAAAGGGAAGAAGAAATAGATTTATCTTGGCGTATCACTTGCAAAGAATTTCAGGGTCTATATTTTTGTTGAAAGCCCAAACAGCAGTTTTCAATTGTCTAGATCATTCCTTCTTCAACTATTACAGTGAAAGATAAACAGGAATATTTTTTAGAGTCTCAGGCCTAAGAATCACTAAATGAAATGGAAAAAATGAATGAATTAGGTCTTAAACCCATTGAAAATTAGTCATAAAAGCATACAAAATAGTTTATGAAATTTGGAAATTAAATGCTTCAGAAAACAATATTTAGACGAATAATTTAACATAAAAGTTGGAAAAAAATCCATAAAAATGGACAGAAATGTCTTATCTTGAAACATATCAAATGTTTCCCTTTGTAATTTTTAAATTTTAGCTAATATTAATTTTTTTCAGACTGGGAGAACTCAAATTTCGCAATTGTTTTAGCTAATTTCTTAATGTATAATTTTTTTAAAAAATTTTCCACTGTGTTATAATAGGTAATGCACTTTTATAAATTAACCACTTCGCATACAATGACGTGACTGACACACGCATCGAATTGCTGAATTTTAATTTTCAAGTCTGCAACTAAGCCACAGAATTAAGTATTTAAATACAAAAAAAATATGAAACGAAATGTTTGTATGAAAAATGTATGAAATTTATGAACAATATGTATCCCAAATGCTCCATATATTGTTTAAAAAAATCAAATTAACAATAAATTACCAAAATAGGATGAGTTATCTAATTAGAAAGATAACAACGTTACGTTTTTAGCGTAGCGGGTTCGGATTGAATGGACTTTAGTTGAGGACAGCACAAACAAATTTATTTACAGCTATTTACAGTTATTTACAGGATAATTGATAAAGTAACAATTTCAGATAAACACAATCCAGCAATAATCAGTCACTTACAGCGTAAATACAAGTCTTACGCACAATAAACACCGTTTGCAAAACAGCTATAGTATAGCACAGCAACAGTAAATCACAGCGAGCTCAATAACACAGCGTTAACAGCAAACGCAAACACAGCTCACAAATCCTTTAGTCCAGAGAGACGCTTTTTATTTCAGAGCAAGCTCTCAACTAACTCACGCCGGCTACTCGTCCTTATATAGCCGAAAAGCGCGTGCACCTGAATCTCGTGAAAATTCTCAAAACAACGCGCACAATCTAGCGGCTACTAGACTATTCCTTTCGCCAAACCAATCAAGCTGGCGCGAGGCTCCTCGCCAACGTCGCCATCTTTGGCGAGTTTTTATGCCGCTTGCCCGCTTGTAACAATATGTATCCCAAATGCTCCATATATTGTTTAAAAAAATCAAATTAACAATAAATTACTAAAATAGGATGAGTTATCTAATTAGAAAGATAACAAATTCGTATGTCAAGTGGTTAATTCGACAGTTAATTTAGAGCATCATTTATTGCATGATGGTACTGATGGTTAATGATTGGGAAATAAAAAAAATCAAAATAATTGCATGAGTAAATTTTAAATTATATGCTATGAACAGATAAATAAGCAACCCTTTAAAATTTTAGTTCTGATAAAAGTATTTTCTAGCAAATGTTAATTAGTTTTTAAAATAAAATGCTCTATAACTTTCAAGTTTATAACAGATTTATAAAAATTCTTTTAAAAATCAGATTAGCATTTATTTCAAAATTTATTTTTTATTTATTACTTTTATGTGGAAATAGCGAAATCATTTCTTTGAATATTTTCAGGCTTTTTTTCATCCTTCAAATATAATTGAAATGGTTTTTTTGATAGATTTTTAAGTCAATCTAATTACTTTCAATGATATATTTAAATAAATAAATCCGATTACTTACCCCGATTATATATTTAAATCAATCAATCTCATTACTTTCCATGATCATATACTTAAATAAAAAAATCTGATTACTTTCCCTGATCATATACTTAAATGAATAAATCTGATTATGTTCCATGATTAAATATTTAAATAAATAAATCTGATTACTTTCCATGATCATATATTTAAATAAATAAATCTGATTACTTTCTATACATTTGTTAATAATGAGCTGAAACTCTGAATATACAAATAATTACCTTTTATTTTAATCTGTAATAAATAGCTTCATGCTTCATTGAAACATTAAAAAAATAATTTTCTGATTATATTTTAAACATTACAGATTAAAATTTTATTAAATGAACTCTATATTTAATAATAAGGTATAATACTTTATTTAGATGAGAATATTAAAAAAAAACGAAAAATCTTTTGACGATCGTTTTTTATTGTGATATTTTTGGAATTGTTTAATATTCAGATTTCAAAAAGAAAATATGTCATTACATGTAATCATAAAACTGCATTTTTATTATATGGCTAAAGGGAATGAAAAATAATCTAATTATTAGTTTTATATACACTGTAAAAAAATCGTAGAATATATATATTTATTAAATACGAAATCATCCAGTCTGTATTTTTCTTTTCTTCACAACTCTAAATGATACTTAGTAAAAATATAAATGGAAGAACCAAATTCTAATAATAATCAATGAGACGTTTTTGCACATAGAGCAGTTTCCAAACAAACAAACAATATTACATGTAATCACAAAATAGCATTTTTTTTTTTTTTTTTGAAATGGGTGAAGGAAATGAAAAATAATCTGACTGTTAGTTTTAGTTATTGTATGAAAAAATTAATTAAGAAAAAATATATATCGTTTTGTGATAAATATAATCAGCCTTATTAAATATAAAATCGCCCAGTATGCATTTTCCTTTTTTTTCACAATTTTAACTTATAGTAATCAGAAAAAAATATAAATTAAAGATCGAAATTCTCATTATAATCAAGAAGTCGTTTTTACACATAAATTAATCCCCAAAGGAATGAAAAAAAACATGGTGACATTTTCGAAATAAAAAGAAGATTAGTCATTTTATTAACATGCGTAAAGACAAATTAATTCTTACTTTTCTCTGTTTGGAAGACTTTTACTTCTTGGGAAATCAGTTCATCATCATATCATCCATTAAGTAATCGAAATTTGAGGATATAAAAGCCATTAGCTTATCTGTATGAAATCAGTTAAAGTCATTTGAGATGGAAAAAAATTAATCGATATCTTTTTAATGACTATTTTCGTTTTATTTTTTAGTTGTTTATATAGATTCACAAGTCGGTTGAATTAAAGATAAGCAACACTGGATTAAATAAGTACATTTCAATTCTTGTTCCGTTATTTTTTTCTTTTATTTATATGCAACTGAATGCAATTTTGGAGATTTTTAAGATCAATATCAACGAAATAATGTTTAATAAGCTTTATGTTGATATTTTTTGTTTTCATTTTTTACTGCTTTAAAAACGTTTAACTTTTTTATGAGATAATAATTTTTGTGAATATAAAGACGTTTAAATGATTTTTATTACGATTGTAATGCAGAGAATGGGAAACACAAATCATTTTTTCTTAAGTAATTATAAGCATTGTAATAGTAGTTTGAAGATAATTTGAGAGTCTTTATTTATTTATTTGTCTATTTATTGAAAAAGATTATTTTCTGCTGGTTAATTTCATCTCTTTTTTTTAACCAAATTAACCGCAGCGTTTTATTAGCCTAACACAATGACTTTTCGATTGACTTACGAATGACGATCGAATAGATTTATTTACCGAAAGCAATTTCTTTGGTATTATTAAGCTTTTGTACAAAACATTTTAATTTTTAAAAATATATTTTATCTTGACGTTTTTTCTGCATATTTAAAAAATTCCTCTTTTGATAATTTCTAATCAAATTTTGTTTTTTTAGTATATTTAAATTTTTTCAATATTTTTTCAATATTAACTATGAAATTAAATAGATCATTTTACCTTTCCAATTTTAAAGATGGAAGAAAAGCAGTACGAATAAACATTCGATAAAACAGTGAAAATTCATTTCGATGTATGTATGTTCGATGTATCGAAAGTATTCGAATCGATGTATCGAATTTTGAAGTATTCAAATTGATGTATCGAATGTATTTGATATTCGATGTATCGAATTTCGATGTATTCAAATTGATGTATCGAATGTATTTGATGTTCGATGTATCGAATGTATTTTCGATGTATCAAATGAATTTCAATTAATTCATTTCGATGCATCGAAAATATTGTTTTAAGTATGTAGATTATTTTGGAAAAAAATAAGAAACAATTATGCATTAATTAAATTGATATCATTGAAGGAAAAATAAAATTTTAAATGTAAGAAATCATTCTTAGCTGTGTGTGATATTTCTAATTTTATTATTAAAATTTCTTAAGTGAAATTTCACTTAAATTTTAATTTTTTTAAACGTAGAAAAACTTTAAACATTCTTTCTGAATTTAATTAATTAATAATAATTTTCCCAATTTCAGTGGTTGCACTTTTGTTGGTTCTTGCGGTTGAAATTCAAAAAAAATATTTTATTAATAATAGAGAATATAAGAAATAGGTATTTATTTACATGAGAATAAAATTATCTACTGGTACATGATTTATTTTCGTTGGCATAAATTCCTGCCTTTTTAAAAGTAACAGCAAAATATTTTCAGTTGATACTGAACCGAAACATTCATTTACCTGTTTAACAATTCGCCTTTGCAACCTTTTTTGGATTTGATTGTCCCCAATATGCTTTGCTCTTTCAGGTTTTTCCGTTCTACGCATATCGACTTTCACCTTCGGATTTTTGACAAATTTATTACATCAAAGCATGTTCAACATGACGGCCATAAGTTTCCGATACCAATTGGAACGTAAGATAGCATGTTGCACAGATGACAACAGCAAGCACGTTAATACCTTTCGGGCCAAAGTTTCTTGCAATTTGGTACTCCTCCACCCGTTAGCCGATGTGTAAAGGACATTATCCAAAATAATTTTACAGAAGAACGTGTCATCGGCCGTCCCTTTCGTGACCTGTGGCCAGACATAAATCCATCAGACATTTGACTTTTATGACACTTAAAACATCTGATAAGTTGTAATATTATAAATACCTTACCGGTTTTTAAAAATAGCGTCTCACAGCATGTTCGTACTATATTGCAGCACCCATTTTGTTGTTGTACTAAAACTACTTATATATCTGTAACGTCTACTTTGTGAAGAATAAAATTATATTTCAGTAACGTCGTCTCCCAAGATTTAATATACTATTTCCCAGAACACATTAACACTTTAGAACAAGATATCTTATTATTCCAGATGGTAGTGGAAAATGAGGACTATCATGTTGAGCATGTTTTGTTGTAATTAAATTGGTCAAAGAGATACTAAATGTGTAACTCATTTGAAAAACTCCCCCTGGTGGCGAAATTTTGAAATATTTCGTTTTATTCATTCAAACAAATTATTATCCCTTCAATATGTCCTATACGAAATATCATAGATTTCTTAGCGACAATTTTGCCTGTAGACATCTTTAAAGTAGTGCCGTTTTATGATGT
>JAOUZG010017399.1:4164255-4180114 GCA_026289955.1 Argiope argentata
TATCAGCTATTGAATACAAACTGCACATTATTTGCTTTGGAATTATCTGTCTTTCGCTCATTTCCAAGTTTAGACATACGTATAGTTTTTAACTCGATAAAGTTCCATTCACATTTTAAATTTTCAAAGTAATCATTAAAGTAATGATGTTTAAAGTTATGGAAACTTTAAGGAACAAATAAACGACATAAGAACATTGAAATATACAGTGTTCTCAAAAGCAAATTCGTAAAAAGAAAAAAGAATTAAACTGCATGTCTAGACAAATAAAAAGCAATATTCTGTCTGAGGAAGGAAGGAATGGAAAAAACCTTTATAAATCTCTATAAATCTCTGCTTGAAATATTCTTTCTTCGTTTATTTAATAAATCCTCTCAAATGAAGCAATATCAAAATTTGATTTTTTTTAGTTGCAGAAATATAATGTCACCTGTTCTTTGAGAAACAAAAAAACACGACTTTAACATGCCTTTTAGCGACTAATAATATATAAATGATTGTGGAGTAAAGGTAAAAATGTACTAATTATTTTTAATTGATGCACTAATTTGTTTAAATGATTATAGACTAATTACTTTAAAAAATTATTATGGAATAATTACTTTTAATTCATTTAAAATATAGAACAGAAACTTAATAGGATAAGAATGATATTTTTGAAACTAAAATTCGAGCTTTAATTGAGATATTAAAAAAAAGTATAATGGGTATCCAATAGCACTACAAGATATCAATGCAATATCTATTTCTACTAAAACCTCTTTAAATTTAGTGAGGAAAAAAGCAGAAAAAAAAAGAAATTAAGTTATATTTCGTTGTTAAAAATCAGTGTCCATAAATTAAAAATCTAAAGATTTGATACCAATAAAATAATGTATATTATTTTATTGTCAAAAAATGTTTTTTTGTTAATTATTTAATCCTTTCGTCTGTTTAATGAAAAATTAGCTATCGATTTTGAACTAACTTTCCAGTGAGCTAGAGTCTTTAAACTTTAAAATTATTTCAGAACTTGATATCAATCAAATATGCACTAGCTTTCTTGCTTATGTTTGAGTTTTCAATCCTTAAAGGCTTTCATTATCAATAATACTTGGTAGCAAGATGATTTATAGTTCAACAGGTAGTAGTTTCAAATAGAGTAAAATTTTCTTAACACAAGACTAAAAAAGCAAAATTATTCACTTATTTTATATACCGCATTTTTAAAATAAACTAAAAATTCTGAAATTATTTCTTTCAACCAAAACAAATTTATTATTCTATATACATTATTCCATAAACATCAGAGCATTTTGAATGGGATCAAGATAAATAATTTTATTGCTATTAGTCCATTTTGAAAATTTAGTTGTTTTAAATGATTTTAGCCGATTTCAACGTTCTTATGGATAATGAAAGTGAAATTCCCTATAATATAATTCAAGTTTTCTATAATAAAATATAAATTTTCTCGTAATTATCATCTAAGATTAATTCCTATGTTTCTTAGACAGTAGATTTTCTATGTATTTATCCTTTTATTGCTAAATCTCTCATTAGCTTTTCAGTCTTTTTTAAAGTTATGTTATTATTATTATTTTTGCAAATGGTTTATTGTGTCGTTTACCCATCTCGATGCTTCTTATAAGCTCCTTTCTAAATTACAAATACTTGTCATAGCAACAATGATTGATGATGTTACGAGTTCGCTCCATATTTTTATCAGTTTCAAAACATCCATTGAATCCAAGTGATCAACAAGTAATGTATCACATATTCTTTATTAAATGATTGAGATGAAACAATGCCATTTGCAAAAATAATAATGAATAGAAACCATTGGAACGATCGATGTTGATATAATTTTTACATAAGTTAGGATTAATATTTTGATCTCAATATAGCCTTAATTCATAAATCTTTCGTAAATTTATCATTAAAATAATAAATGCAAGGAGTTGCCTGCATAATATCCTCTGTTGTATGTTTGGGGAATACCTAATATGTAGTGGATTAATTATAAAATATAGTATTAATTTCAAACGAATTTTTAGATTAAAAAAATGAAATTAAAAAGCATTTTTTTTAATTTTATAATTTAACAATATGTTATATAAAAATATTAACGTGCAAAATTTATTGCATCAAATTTCATAAATAAGTTAAGAGTATCTACAGTTTTTACTGATGAAGAAAATAAGATAATATTCATAAACACTCAAATGCTGAATTATTTTAAATAAAAATTACAAGTTAATTACATTTTTCAAAGCAAATTTTTTATAGATCTTAATATTTGATATGCCCGAATAGGAAATATATTTAATAAATCAATTTATCATTTAAGTTAATACCGTATATTCTCAGAAATAAATGACGAGCTTTCAAGCATTAGAAACAGATATTCATAATTATAAATGTTTGAATATATTACTCATAATAGTATTACAAATATTTATAAATATATATTTATAATAATATATCTGAATTAATTACCAAAGTATGAAAAATTATTTAAGAATCGTCAAAGATTTGCTTTATCTTAAAAAATTGTTTAAAAACCAGAGATTCATGTTAAAAAGTATATACCTGAATCATAATTATCCATTATATTTGCATCTTTGTTCAGTTGTTGAAATATATTGATTCAAAAGGTTTGTCTTCATGCTTTTTTTTAATAAATAAAAGCATTTGAAACCTAAATTTATCATTAAAAATGCTTGAATATTAATTAAAATACAAAAAAATGTATTTAAATTTATTTCTGCTTCACTTCTTAAGTAAAAAAAAATGTAAGTCGTAGAAAGGAATTGAAAGAAAAACACGAAATAACTAATTTTTTTAATTTGTCATAAAAGCTGCAAAAGGTAAAAGAAAAAAAAGTTCTGACATTAAATACTTACATCGACAAAACAATAAGAACAATTAAACTTAGTATTAATTTTAGCATGTAATTAAAAAAAGTCATTGACACATATTAAATCAAAGTGACCGAAGTCATATTTGAAAGTTAATTTAAAAAGAAAATATACTTTTCTAAATCAAATTTTTAGAAAATAAAATAAAATAATTCAGCGGCTGACAGCTTTCTTATAAGTTTTTTTCATTTTCAACTATCTGAATTTGTGTCACTTCATTTCTTCGAAAGAGAAAGTTAAAGTTTAAAGAATTAATCTTCATTTTTCTGAATCAGTTAAGCTCTCCCGGAAAAAATAATAGGAATTTATAGTTCTAATTAATTACAGAATAAAATACAAAAAAAAAATCTGAATTCCTCTTAACATTTTCTTACCCTCTGTTTCGTTTCAGTAGATATAAAGGTATTCGATATTTTCTCATCAAAAAAATTAAATGTTGGATGTTTTTCATCTATGAAATAGCGATAGGAAAATGTTGAAAACAATAGTTATTATGTTCTTTCTTGTTACTCGTAGTCAAATGGAAGAATCAAAAAGAGTATATTTTTTTAGATTTTTAGGTTTTTAATTCTGTTTCAATTCTGAGTCGAGATTCTGTTCTTTTCTAATTCTATTCTTTTTCGAAAAAGAAAAATCGTAATAAAAGTTGTTAAATTAATTTTATGGAATAATTATTGTGCAAATAGTTTCACTGTTTCCCTTGCAGATATTTTTTTTGAAAAAAGATGCAAAAAATCATTACATTTTTTTTATTATTAAATACTAGGAAACGAACCAAAACTCAGATAGCATATGAAGGTTTTAAGATTAATTTTTTAGTTTTTTACAGATTTACAAATATTTAGTTTAAATATTAGTTTACTATCTCAAGTTATCTCGGGCAAATGATAAAAAGTTAAATATTAGTCTTAGTATGATAGTTTTTGAAATAAGGGACAACACAAAGTGATACCTGACATTCTTCACATTGGTATCTAGTCGATGGATTCATTATGAAAACATTTACAGAAAAACTCAAAAACATTATGGATATCAATATTGAAATACATACCTGTGGTGGCAGTAAAAGTAAAATAAACATGAGCAAGTGGCAATTTGGTTTTTTTTTTTTTGAATTGAACACCACTGAAAAGTGACTCCGAAACACTTAAAATATCGTCTTCACTAAGGCTACATACAGAAGAATCCATTCCACTATTTTCAATGCCAACTTCTTCATAACCACTATCTGAGAAATCACCGCTTTCGCTATCTTGCACCATCGCCATTATTTTACTTACTTTCAACGCAACTATCTTTTTTTATACATTACCAATGCACAAGCAGATGTATACTACTTAATAGGGCAAACATGTGACCAATCCCGCCAAAAGAGCCAAGAAGCCAACAAAACTCTTCTAGCTGCCAATCAAAGCTAAGTATTTCCTTTCATTTATTACAGGCCGAATAAAATAGTGGTAAAACGAATCGTACTGACAAATTCTGCTTTCGTGTTTTCTCGGGATAATAATTAACTGCAATAAATGCGAAACCGAGATTACTCTCGATAACCAGGTAATTGGTTAATACTCACTTTAGGAAGTTAATTTTCAAAAAAAACTATACAAATGAGATTGAAATAGTCTCCATAAATAAATTGAAATTATGTATTTATTTTGAATACTTTCGTTTAATTCTTTTGTGACGAAAAAAAAATCAGCTTTTAGTAACATGTTGATGTTGCATTTACAAAAGCACTGATTAAAAAAATAGTTAATGAATACAACGAATAAAACTAAGAACAATGTCATTTTGAGCACGTGATTATATAAAATGAAATAAATAGGAAATGTGGTATATTTTTTTAAACAATGAAGAAGAGAGAAAGTATTTTAGATCGTTAGCAATACTAAAGTGACTCCTTCAATGAAACCATTAAAATGAATAAAAATATAATCTAACTTGCACGAGCGCGTGGTGCTTGGCCGTTCAAGAAATTATGTTCTGACATGATACAATGAAAAAAGCATAAACAATTTCATTTTAATCTTTTTTATTGATTTTATACGACTGTAGAAGAATACATTTTTGTATTATGTCCTTTATTAAATTTTTAACGATCTTCCTCGGAATGTTATTCAAATACTGGCCCCATTTCTCTGAGAGGGACTTGATGAAAGTTCACTTTTTTGTAGAAATTTGGAAATGATTAGAATTTATGAAGTTATGAATTATTTTATCTACATTGACTCTCAAGATTTCACATATTTTTATAATAGGTGTTTTAATAATAATTAGTGCATACCCCATTTAAAGCAGTTTGATAACTTTATTATTTGAATTTTCTTAAATTTTTTAAAATCAGTTGGTTTTAGAAACTTTTGGCATATACACCATCATTATTAAAATAGTTTGAAGGATTTCTATCCCAGACATATAAGATTGTGTTTCTTAATGCAATGTAAGATAGAACAAATAATGCATAATGGCAAAGTTTCAACATTTTAATATACTCTCTCAAAGTCGCTGTACGCTTGGCTCAAAATGCATCGTTCGTCTCACTATCCACTGGTTGGTAGAGTATGTAGTGAAAGCCTCATAACCCAGATAACATCTATCGTACACAAGTAATTACGTTTGCATAGTGGTACTTCAATAGTAAACATAATTCTATTAACTGTGTTTTAATTTTCATAAGATTCTTAAAATCTCTCAGGATACCTGATTGTATTTAGCGATTCTTTAATCACAGAATTAATAGAAGCAACTGTTATAAGATTTTCTCATTTTTCCTTCTTTATTTTTACACTTAGTTAGAACCTTCCTTTTATATTTTAATCAGACCTTGAATATCTTTAAACAAGTATGGTGATTTTTTTTCTGTTTGATTTTGTATAGAGTTTATTTGTATTAGCGTCTGAATAATTATTTTCTGGCCTTTCAGCTAATGTATTATCAGCAAAATTAAAATCATGAAATTTCAAATTAGATATAAGATATTTTAAGAAATCATAAAATGCAATTAAGTTTAGAAATTCCTTTCAAAAGTTATTCTGTGTAAAAATTATCAGCTTCACTATATCTTCTGTACCAATTTTAAATAATATTATATAAAAAATAACGATTTAAAATGTATACTGAAAATTATTATAATAATAAATATAATTCTCATTTATATTATATTCTTTTTTTTTATATCAAAATTCATTTTGAAAATTTTGGATGGAAGTTTTGTTATTTTTTAATAATTTCACATGTGACTACTTCATTTTCCCCCATTTTATAATTTTTAAAGTATTTAGATATATAGAAACATGGGTGGCCTCCCATTTTTTTTCTTTCATATCATTATCCCGTCTAAGAGACAAGACTTAAAATAAAGATAACATAATTTAAATATGGGAAATATAAATTAAAGTAATTAAAAAACAATAACACTTAATTAGAATTTTCTTACAATAATATCTGCTTTTACAGCCTTTCATAACTTCATTTTGAAATATAATATGTGAATGGTTGGACCGAAGGCTGAACTCGTGACATAGGATTGTAGACGAGTAACATAAACACTATACAAAAATCATAAGTCGTGTATGGAAGATGGTATCTGGATTATAAAGCTTTAAACACATACTATTCCACCAGTGAGTCGGTGGTGAGAAGAGCGATATATTCGTGCCAAGCGTATAGTTAGTTTGAGAAAGAGCCTTAACTGCCGGTAGAGGGCGCCGCAAAATCTGTACGAAGGTTGCTTTTTTGAAGGTATCGGGTCACCATTCTGTGTGAATGGTAGAATCGACGACCGAACTCGCAACCTCAGGGTTTAAAACTGCGCAAAACAACCACTATGCAAAAGTAATTACTTGTGTACGATAGATGTTATCTGGGTTATGAGGCTTTCAATACACACTCTCCCAACCAGTGGATAGTGAGACGAACAATGCATTTTGAGCCAAGCGTACAGCGACTTTGAGAGAGAGAAAATTTGCTGCAGGTAGAGGGCGTCACAACAGCTGTACAAGGGTTGCTTATTCAAGGTCTCGGGTCACCATAACCTTGTCAAACAATCACTATACAAAAGTAATTACTTGTGTACTGTAGATGTTATCTGGCTTATGAGACTTTCACCACAGTTATCATATCTGTTATATTTCTATACAATAACAAGTCTCAATTCCAGTTATAAATTATGCATATTGTATTTCACCATTTGTTTTAGTTCAAGAAAGTAGTCTTGAAATTTCTAAGTAATCATTATTAATAACTAGAATAGATTTTAAGCGGGAGATTTTTTAAATATTACTTAATGCAATTATATTCAATATTTTGATGAAATCTATGATGGTATTTTAGTTTTCGTCATTGTATGTAGAAATCTGGAGATCAAAAAAAAATTGTGGAGTGAAAAGAAGCAAATAACGGTTATTTGCTTCATGAAAAGACATGCAATATTCTTATATAGGCATAACATCTTCGTGCAAAAGAATTCATATACAAATGGCACATATTTCTTCAAAAGAATGATATTGTTCATACATGCATGACAACTGTGTATGCTTATGATAACTATCCATTATTCAAAACCAGAAATATTTTTATGAAATATTCTCAGTGTAAAATCATTTGAGAAACAATGTAAAAGTTTAATAAAACTGGTGCATAGCATAAGACGAGATTTGAAAAATAGTTCAAAAGAATAAAAACTAACAAACATACAAGCTATTATTTTCCTGAGGAGCATAAAATAAGTTTTCAAATATTTGTAAGAAACTAAATGAAATGCTTGGTGGTTCATTCATCAGATGTCGCACAGAGGGAAAATGGGATTCGTTTGTTGGATAGTTTAATCAAGCTTATAAGGAATGAAAGAAAGCAAACATTTTCTTGACAGCTAAGAGAATTTTAATATGTAAAATGATTTATTTACTGAGTAAGTTTTTCTTTCGTATTTTTGTAAAAAAAAAATGATTCTAAATTTTTCGAAAACCTAATATATTGTTAGGCTTCATCGTATAAGCAATTTTAAAGATCTTGGATAAATCTTTCAGAAAAATTTTAATACTATTGTAGAAACTTCTTTTAACTATAACATAAACTTTTACCATATTCCTGAATACTATCTATCAACAAAATGCAAAGTTTCATTAATGTAATCTTGAAAAGCTTTGAAATGTGTAAAAACTAGGCAAACAATTTATAAATTGAAAAATATTCAAAAAAACAAACAAAAAAGGCCATTATTAATTGTTATGAATTCATCAGTAGTCTTATTTTTAAGATATAATAAAATAAACTATAAAATATAGGTTTTTTTTAAATTTGCAACATTAAAATAATAGCTTCAGCAAAGAAACTGATAAAAATTATTTGATAATTGTCCTCAAATAAAACCAAAATGTGAATATAGTTATAAAAAATATTATATTTCAGTTCAATATTTATATTGAAAGCATCCTATTTTTAATATCTTTATTTCTTTATATCATCTCTTAAATGCGCCAGAATAGTGAATAAAGCTCACATAATAGTTTGGATAACATTTATGATATTTGATGAAAAAAATCAAACAGAAATGAGAAAAGGTCATTAACATTGTCATTAATTCTTTATTTGACATAGTTCAAACTTATAATTAAGTAATTTAGCAAAAGATAATGACCAAAATTATGTTAAAAATTGCTTCAAATGGTACAAAATATGGGTATATATAGAAATGTTTATTATATGTCGATTCAACGTTTATAATGAACGCAACATTTATGATATTTCATGTAAAAAAATCAAAAATACATAAGGAAAAAATGGCCAGTATCTATTGTTATGAATTCCTCAGTAGTAATATTTATAATTAAGTAAACATCAAAATCTATAAATTTTTAAATTTTTAACATGGAATTTTATTGTATAGAATATTTACAATTTAGACAAAAGAAAATGATAAAAAAATATTTTAAAGGCTGCATAAAATGGTGCAAAAATTTTGTATATATAAAAAGTAATATTATATGCTGATTCATCTTTTATAATGAACAAAACATTTATGATGTTTGAGGAAAGAAGATCAAAATGAAATAAGTATAAAAGAGGTAACTAATAATTGTTATTAATACATTTATATTTCATTTATATTTTAGAGGATATCAACAATTTTAAACAAAAGAAAAATGCCAAACATTATTTTAAAGTTTTATCAGATAGAACAAAAAATGAGTACATTTAAAAAGGAATGTTAGAAGTTGTTTCATCATTATTCATGAATTATTTATTTCTAATGCTGTTATTTTCTTAATATCATGTCTTTAATGCACTAGAATAACCAGGACAGGTCAGTGAAATAGTTTCAATAATTTATGATATTGGTGTAAAAAAGTAATAAAAATAAACAGAAGATAAAATAAGAAAGGCCATGTTGAATTGTCATTAATTTTTTATTAGTATCCTTCCAAACTCATAAAAAGATTAAAATGAAATTACCTATGCATATTTCAATTTATCATGTCAGAATATAATTTCTTGAACGGCCAAGCACCACGTGCTCATGCAAGTTAAATTATATTTTTATTGATTTTAATTGTTTCTTCAAAGGAGTCACTTTAGTACTGCAAGCGATCCAAAAAGCTTTGTCTCGCATTTATTGAAAAGAAAATCACATTTCCTATTTAGTTCATTTCATATAATCACGTGCTTAAAATGACATTTTTCTAGGTTTTGTTTGCTGTAGTCATTAACTTATTTTTTAAAAGAAATCAGAGCTTTTGGATATTCAATGGTAACACGTTATTAAAAGCTAATTTTTCCAAATGCTCGTGCAGATAAAAAAAATTATTTTTCGCCTACTGATTTTTGTTGACGTTAAAATCCTCATCCCAGAGACATTATGTTCTGATATGAAAATAAAATAAACAATTATTATTATTATTTATTTTTCAGCATAACATTATATTTTATAAAATATCAACAATTTAAACAAAAGAAAAATACTAAAATTATCTGAGTATTTTTATCAAATAAAACTACAAATATTTATACATAAAAACGAATAATACAGTTTGATTAATCAAATATATATATTGAAAGCCTTTTATTTCTAATGCTGGTATTCTTTGGTATCCCCCCCCCTTTATGCATCAGAATAGTCAATAAAAGTCAATAAAAAATGTTATAACATTTACTATACTTGTTTAAAAATTTAAAAAAGAGAAAGAAAGTTCTGAAGAGAAACTTAAAAAAGGTAATTAATAATTTTATTCATCATTAATTCCTTAGTAGCATAATTTCAAACTTAAATAAAATATACTTTAAATTACATGCATGTGTGTGTATTTTTTTTTTAAATTCCCCACATGAAATTATATTTTATAGAATATATAATAATGTAATAGAAGAAAAGGAAAGTAATATTAATTTCAAATAAAATCATAAATACATGTATATAAAAAGAAAGCAGAAATTTTGATTCATCATATCTATAGAATACTGTTATTTTTTGCTATCAGCTCTCTAAGGCATCTGAATAATCAATAAAGTCCAGTAAAATAATTTTTTAGCACTTGTGATATTTTTTAAAAAATTAAAATAGGAAATAGTAAAAAAAACTTAAAAAGGCCGTTATATAATTTTATTTTTCATTAATTCCTTAGTAGCATCAATTGAAATTTAAATAAAATAAACATTGAAGTGTATGTTTGAGTGTGCTTTTTTAATTTTCTTTCCAATTTCTCGCCTTGAATTATATTTTATAGAATATCAAATAATTCAACACAAGAAAAGGAAAATAATTATCTGAAAATTTATATTAAATGAACGCATAAATGTATGTACATAAAAAGAAAGAATAAATTTTAATTTATCATATCTATTGAATAGTCTTATTTTTTGACATCCTCTCTCTAATGCATCTGAATAATCAATAAAGGCCAATAAAATAATTTTATAGCATTTATGATAATTGTGTAAAAATTAAAAGAGGAAATAGTAAAAAAAAAACTAAAAAAAGACCATCAAATAATTTTATTCCTCGTTAATTCCTTGATGATGATGATGAGTCCACTTTTTACCACGGAAAGAGAGTTGCAGTAGCTTCTGAGGGTATGGACTCTTGAGCACCCGGGGGCAGAGGTCTGACTTCAGCTCATATGAAGATGAAACACATATTCACACGCTTGCACAGCCCTTTTTACAGGGGGGGGGGCGCATTCACACATCTCAAAGATAGAGCACAGAAGAACAACCATGCCCGAATCGGGACTCAAACCCGGGACTCATAGAACTCGAAGAAGATGCACGACCTCTGTGCCAGAAAGCCGGCTATCATTAATTCCTTAGTAGCATCAATTGAAACTTAAATAAAATACCAGGTAGCACATCTTGTAGAATAATATTGTACAATATTGTGCTACATTATATGATATTAAACAATATTCCACAATATTATACAATATTGAAAATATTGATCGATATTGTGCAATTATTGCGTGCTACTAGGGATAAATATTAAAATGTATGTGTGAGTGTGCTTTTTTAATTTTCTTTTCAATTTTCACCATGAAATTATATTTTATAGAATATAAAATAATGCAAGACAAGAAAAGGAAAATAATTATATGAATATCTACATCAAATGAACCCATAAATGAGTGTATATAAAAATGAAGGATAAATATCGATCATAAATATCGAAAGCATTCTATTCCTAGTTCTGTTGTTTTTTTATCTCTTTAATGCATCAGAATAGTCAATAAAGATCATTAAAATAGTTTCGATAACATTTATGATATTCCAGGAAGCAATAAAAAAGGAATGACTGTCTATTCCGAAGTTTGACATCAACTTAGTTTCAATATGGGAAAGTTTATTAAGCAACGAAGACACACATAACTCTTAACAGAATGAAAGAAAACAGCAGATAAAACATTTACTCATATACTACACATTTCATCATTTCTACTCGATCCAAATGAATAGTGCCTTTGTTCGAGAAACAACATGAATTATTTGCTTCCGTTGACCACAATATACCCCTATTAAATTATCTGTTTCGTCAACAAATTGCATAAGGCTCATAGGTCGATATATCGACATATTTCCGAGTGCGATCAATATCTATTGAGACAAATGATAATATTTCCCCCTTAAGCATCAGCTCAGTGTAGTATTTATTGTATTTCTGTCAAGTAAATGAGGTTCGTTGTATTTACCTTCTTTTCGCTTATGAAATGTGTCACTAAAACTTAGGATCTTTGTTTATTTCTTACCAAGAATTGCTGTTGAAGCGATCGACAGGTAATGACTTTTGCAAGATGTAGCTTAGGGATGACAATCATAACTTATTTTATTTGGAAGATAAAACAGTTTTATTTCAGGACATTTAATGCAAAATGCTTTTAATTTGCAATAGGGAAGTTATCAGAAAGAGTTTAAAATAGATTTTTTTGTAAAGAAAAACGATTTGAGTATCAAGAAACGTTTTTTTAACAAATTTAATTAAAGTTAAGAAAGAGGATAATTTAATGGTTAACTAACTGTTAAATAACACCCTAAAGACAAAAAATAATGTTGAGAATTATGTAGTAAATACTTCAATAAAGCACGATAGTTTAGAAAACAATAGAAATCAGCAATAAAATTAAATACTTCGTTCCTAAAATCTATCCCAGAAAATCTAATCTATATTAAACATTGCAGTTTAACTTACTAAAATATTTCATTAAAGTAATCATTATAATATCTGTATCATTACTTTCTTTCTTTTTTTTGTGTAAATGTATGTATGCATTCTTGATATGCGAAAGAAAAACGTTTCGAGTATCAATAAATTTTTTAGCAAATTTAATTAAAGTTAAGAAGAAGGAGAATTTAATAGTTAACTATTAAATAACACCCTGAAAAAAATAATGGTGAGAATTATGTAGTAAATACTTCAATAAAGCTCGATAGTTTAGAAAACACTAGAAATCTGGCAATAAAATTAAATACTTCGTCCCTAAAATCTATCCCAGAAAATCTAATTTATATTAATCATTGCAGTTTAACTTACTAAAATATTTCAATAAAGTATTACTTATTAAAGTATCCGTAGCATTTCTTCATTTTGTAAATCCATGTATTCAGGAAAATCTGAACATCTCAGCAATGCAATTTTTTATTGAAAACGAGAAAATTATAAACATGTTTCTTGTGTATTGGGTTTTCATGGTTTCTAATAGATTTAAATGTTAACGGTCAAATGTATTTTTTCATAGCATAACCAAATCCATTTCTATTTGACAGTGAAATTTTGCAACATATAGTAAAAATAATAAATAATTATCTTATCGAAAGTAATATAATATAATGAAATAAGTAATTATACTATCAAAGTAATTTATACACTCTTTTTGAATTTTAAAAAAACTTTGTATGAAAATTGACTTCACACCTTCAAAAGTTGGATAAATACAATAGTCTAAATATTATAAAAAAGTAATTAATTTTCCCAATCATATTTCTTCAGTTATTTCTTTAAAAACAAAAAAAATAAACAACATTTATTTTTTATCAATTTCGAAATCTAAACCAGTGAACGTTTTGCATGATTTTCTTTGATAAATATTATTTGAAATATTCAAATTCTCTCAAATTTGGAATTATATTCCTAGAGAATTCTACTTTCATTGCCTTTATTCAAAATTAATATGCCTTCATAGGCGAATTGATGATTCATTATAATATGAAATTAAGATAAAATTAAATACCAAAATAAACTAATAATATAATATGACATTGTTTCATGTTTTTAATAAGCTGTAATAATGAAACTGCAGGAAATATTGATTCTTTTGTATCTTTCATATTTATTTCAGGTTTAAAGCCATAGATTCATGGAAAAGAATTATAGAAAATAAAATTCTGTTTTATTTCATGGCTCATAAACATTTTTGATATTAAGCCTAATATTCTTCAATACACCAGCTCATACTTCTTTTTTTTTAGGATTCAGTGAAATTTTTATCCTTAATTGAAAAGAGCTGCTTAGAGAAAAAGTCTTACAATATATTTATATATAGCAATATGTAGATATCTTTTAACAAAAGAAACTAAAACTTTTTTCGAATTGATTACAAATAATTCAAATTTAGGTAGATAAAGAAGACAGCTGTTCAACATTCAAACAATAAACTACACTTATATCAATCAATTTTTCTGAGTAAGATGAAATTTTCAAAAAATATTTGACATTTTAGTTAACAAATATTTAAAAAATACTTTTTTTGTCCTATTTATGGAAACTCTATCAATAAAAAAATTTTCGCTGCTCAAATAATATATGTATAAAGCAGCTTCAGTGCTGAGGATACCTTTAATTAAACTGTAAAACTTTTTTTCCTTCTAAAATGACCGTCCAACAAAGAGAAGAACATTGATTTAAGCTAACAATGCTGTACTTTTGTTCATTATTTCGTTATTGAAACACACAATTTTGTTAATAAATTCGAGAATGTATCATGGTGGGAATTCATCCAAATGGACATTATAATTATACTAATTTTCTAGTTCTGCAGACATTTTGATGTTTTTAATGTCTAAAATATCTCACTCTCTTCGTATAACAAAGGAAAATAATTTTTATGGTTTTCTTTTTTTCAAAAAATAAGCGAATTTCTCTTAAAGATTTTATTATAACATTTTTTTTTCTTAATCTGATATCATTCTACAGAATGATATCAGATTAAGAAAAATTTATTTTAATTCAAAGGTTATTCAAAATGAACTAAAAAAATCGGTTGATTAACAATGTTTAGTTTTACAAGCATTCAACTATAAGAAAATATAGAGAATTGTTTGAAATAATCTGCCGTAAATAAAATTAAACCTAATCTCATTAGCTTCGGTGAAAATCAAACTGAATTCTTCACTTATTTGGCTACGGTGAATTGAAAATTTTTGGCGAGCTATTTAGTTTATAGTTAATTAATATAAAACTAATAAATATAATTTTATTAACGATTGAAATTTTGAATTATATATCTATATTAATAAAAATGGAACTCGAAATGCGTTGCTAAGCGCAAAACTAGAGAACGGCTCGACCGATTCGGCTAATTTTTATTTTAATATTTTCGTTAGGACACGAGGATGGATCTCATGGAGAGAAAAAATGAAAAAACTGCCAGGAAAGTAGTTAAAACGACATTTTTCCTACTTTCCCTCCAAAAATCTGCATTTCCTTCCCCCACACCAACTGAGTAAGATAGCAGGAAGTAATAAATTATCATTTGTTTAGAAAGAAATACGCGAAGTCGGTTGGTTTTCATTATAGATAGAAAAGAAAAGAAAGAAAATTCTTGCTTTTATTATTAGTCTGTATGGATATTTAATCTGCTCAAAATAAAGTCATAATAAAGTAATAAATAAACAAAAAAAAGAATAACAGAGTGCAAAAAGGGTTTGTAAAAAGAAAAATAGTGAAGAAAAAAAGAATAGAAAAATAAAGAAAAGAAGTGTGTGTGTGTGTCACCATTATTTCGCCTGTGCGCGGCATTTTCCAAGCTGTTTTTAAGCTTTCACATCTCTTGAAAATCAATTGTGTCTTTATTTGTTTAGTGTGTTTACATTTATGAAAATTTAAATCTCATTATTCTATAAAAACAGAATTTTAGACCTTTCCCTCCACCATTTAAGTAAAACATCAATTCCGGAACAATCATTGCTCGGATAGAAAGAGAAAGATGAGCAGTACAGTGAACAGATCATCTGAAGAAAATAATAATAAATAATACTATAAATGAATTATATGACTATCAAAATTTGTTTGGTTTAAAAATATTTTGGTGAAAAACCAGTTATGAGACACAGCTACATAAAATATTAGCTAGCAAATTTTAGCGAGCATTAATACTGGCGAACCGACTGGTCGCCAAAGGCGGCTAGTATATATATATATTCGAAGGTAATTGTGTGTGTGTGTGTGTGTGTGTGTGTGTGTGTGTGTGTGTGTGTGT
>JAOUZG010017399.1:4203282-4213870 GCA_026289955.1 Argiope argentata
TAATATTTTTGAATATAATTATATTTCATCATTTTCTACAAACAAAATATTTACATTTTATTAGTTTTTATCATTTCAATTTTTCAGGTGATAGACATTCAGATTCAAATAATATTTATTTTAATGAAGATTCTCGCAGAATTAATATGTATTTATTTTAATGAATATTCTCGAAGAATCAATGTGTATTTATTTTAATGAAGATTCTCGAAGAATCAATGTGTATTTATTTTAATGAAGATTCTCGAAGAACCAATATGTTATTGTCATATTGCTCCTCTAAACTTAAAAGAAAACAAATCCATCAGATTGATTCTGGCAGGGAGCTCAAAATAGTAATTGTTAATTATACTAAGTCATTACTCATCTTCAGCGGTTTTCTTTCCTAAAATCAATTATCTAAATAATTGCAAGCTCAACTGGTATTTCTGAAGTTTCTGTCCACCAGTTTAATGGGCATCATTAGAGATAAAAGCAACTTATGACAACAAACTCGGTTACGTAAAAGTTGGACAAGCCTCGACAGGTTGAAGATATTACGTAACAAATTATTCGCAGAAACCCTTATTTGAATAAACATTCATTAATTGTTAATTATTATTGAGAAATGCCGCATCTCTCTCTTGATTAATTTAACAGCAAGTTTACAGTAAAAGTAAATATATATTTATGTTAAGAATATGTTTGTGAACACAGAGAAAAGAACTTTTAATCGATGGTTGTTTTGGCGAAGACCTTGGCGAAACTTACTCGTGATAATCCTGTGTTTACAACACCTTGATTTCATATTATTTCTCATACAAAAATATTATTTTTGGATTTCGAATGATTTAAATTCGGTCGTTTTCATTAATTCTTATTTTGGATTCTTGTGTAAATAAAGGGGCTGCTAAATGTTTTGAAATCTTGTAATTGTCGTTTCTCGATTTCATATTTGCTTCATGCACAAAAATATTATTTTTAGATAGCAGAAATTTTTTAATTAGTCGTTTAAATTGGTTTCCAGTTTGAAGTATTGCGAAAAGGATAGTTAGCTAAATTTCATTAGAGATGAATAGGTATATTGTGAAGAATTGAATAACTGGGCAAAAAGAACATTTAAATAAATCAACCAACTCCGATACTCCTAAACCAGACAACATTTATTACAGCTAAAGACATTTGAACGACATTTATTACAGCTAAAGAAATTGGTAAGCTCTTTTTAAAGGAAATATTTAATTTTTAAATCAATAAATGTATAAACACTAAAAATGACCATTTATGTAATTTTTAACAATTCACAAGATATTTATTTCTAAACGTTGATGTTCATTATCTCAGAAATCTGTGCGAATTATTTGAATTAGTTTGTACAACATGATAACTTTATTTGTAATGCTCATTTTTATTAGTTATAAGCTCACATATTTTGTATATCAATTATTTAGGATTCTGAGGGATTTAGAGATCTTTTTTGTACATATAAACAAACCTTGGGTTTAGAAAAAGAATGAATACTAGATTATTTTTCTTTATTTTATGATATATTTCACTTGTGGAACTATCTTCATAAGCCAGATAACATCCGCGATGCTGAAGTATACTTTTAGTATTGTGTTTATGTTACTCGGCTACTGGACCTAGCATCATGGCTTCGTACAACGACCTTCAATCGCCCTATTGGTGACCTTGATATTGTTACCTTCTGATCTGTCAGGGTACCATATACAAGCAAAGCCGTCACTCACTTGGCGCAGCAAGCAAACAAAGCCGTTACTCACTTGACACAGCAGGAAAAAACAAACCCTTTACTCACTTGACACAGCAGGAAAAAACAAAGCCCTTACTCACTTGACACAGCAGGAAAAAACGAAGCCGTCACTCACTTGAAGCATCAATTTACTCACACGTTCGTCATAACTCTTGGCGCTTTAAAATCGTTCGTCTCTCTGCTGACTCACTGGTGGGAGATAACTGTGGCGCTAGCTTCATAAGCCAGATAACATCTAAGATAATGAAGTATACTTTTAGTAGTGAGGTTATATTATTCGACTGCTCTCTTTTGCGACCTTCAATCGACACACTCTATTTGTTGTATGAACTCTTCCTAGCTCAGTAAATGTAATTTTTCTCACTGTTAACATACAATTTTGCATTTTCATTTTGATCCTTCTACTTTTACATTTTATCATGCGTGTGTTTATAATTTATTCTAAGCATTGCCAAAATGAGGAACTTGAGCCAGAAAATCAGACAAACCGAATCAAATAACATTTTACATATCTACATTAAAAGTTAAATGGTATATATTTTTCTGGTATACGCTGCCTTAAGTTAATCGAAGACTTAAAGGACTAAAGCATGCATCCATACGTCTTTAAAAGTCTTAATTATTCGGAATTTACTTACATTACTTTTATGATATTCGAGTTGAAACAAGGAGCATACATCTATGAATGTGATGTGTACTCTTTTTAACTCCATGAATGCAAATTTAAAATGGCTTGCAGTCCATTTTTCCCCTGTAACTTTCGGCATAACATCACTGTTTTCAAGTATTTTGCTATATATTCTTTTTCAAAATGTCTAGTATCAACAACACCAGGTACCATATTGTTTACCCAAAACTTTATTTGTGAAATATTTTTAATGCCTAATATCGACAACACGAGGTATCACATCGTCTACCCAAAACATTAATTGTGAAAAAAAAATTCAAAATATCAAGTATCGACAACACGAGGTATCATACAGTCTACCAAAACTTTAATTGTAAAATATTTTTTTTTTTCAAAAAGTCTAGTATCGACAACACTAGGTACCATATCATCTATCCAAAATTCTAAATGTGAAATTTTTTTCAAAATGTCTAGTATCGACAACACGAGGTATCATGTTGTCTACACAAAACTATAAATGTGATTTTTTTTCTCAAAATGTCTAATATCGACAATACTAGGTATCATACCGTTTATCCAAAATTCTAAACGTGAAATATTTTTTTTCAAAATATCTAGTATCGACAACACAAGGTACCATATCGTCTACACAAAACTTTAATTGTAATTTTTTGCAAAAAGTCTAGTATCGACAACGCTATGTACCATATCGTCTATAAAAAATTCTAAATGTGAATTATTTTTTTCTTCAAAATATTTAGTATCGACAACACGAGTTACCATATCGTCTATTCAAAACTTAAATTGTTAAATTTTTTTTTCTCAAATTGTCTAGTATCATCTACACGAGGTATCATATCGTATACCCAAAACTTTAAAAGTAAAATTAGGTTATTTGTTTCGTAATTGAGAAGAAATCAAGGATTTTTCTCTCGTGTGTTATTCCTATGGGAAAAAAAATAAAGGAATAGATGCTCAATATTGATTTCCTCCTTTCATATTGGATGGTGTTGTCCTCAGAGGTACAAACAAACAAAGGAGTAAAAAAGAGGAAGATAAATATATCACAGATGCGAATGAATGAAGAAAATATCTGCGGGCCGAGATTTGCTGAAAGCTTAGATATAAGAATAAGATAGTGCTGAGGTGTAGGTTACGAAGATAAAATGGCAAAGAAATGACTAAAAGATAAGGATCATTGATGTAGTTTCTCCATTCCATTTCTCAGTTACAATATATTTCATCGATTTTTTTCTGATTCTAAGATCTGAAAGCAGATTAGCCAAACTAAATTTTCTGAGCCAAAATTAGGTTAGGTAGGTTAGAAAGATTCTCAATATCAAAATTGTATTTAAAATCTCACTTTAGAACAAAAATTGTTAATTTACCGTTCGACTTTATCTAGTTTTTTCGAAGTAAAGTTCCCAGATTGGAATGTAGGTCTGACAAGGGTTTTATTTTTTAATCAAAATATTCTTAAAGCCTTGAAGACTTTTTTGAGAAAGTCATAGCGAATTTCATTTTCTTGAATTAATAGACTCAAAGGGACGATCACGAAAAAGAAATTTGAGCCTTTGAAACAAGAAAAAGTGAAACGAGGCAATATCAGGATAATTTGAAATTTGTAGAGCCGTATTTATTCAGTAATTAATAAATTATTAATGAATACTAATTGCATTTTAAGAAGACACATTAACCCTTTCAAAGGTTATTGCTTTCTAGTCATGGCATATTAAAATAGTTTGAGGATTAAGATTGGCTTAAGTAAGTATTTTATTTAACTTATTAGATAAATTTATTTTTATTATTTAATTAATACGGTTAATTTGTTAATTAAGTAATAAATCAAGATATACCATAGTATGTGAGATAAAGAACTGAAACATCCAAGTTTTTATCTAATTTCTAAATTTGTCAAAACTTGGGCCTATATACATAATTTCATACAAAAACTGAAAAATTTGGTGGGAAGCATTCTTTCCAAGGCCCTTGAAAGGGTTAACGTGGTGTAAAATTTAGGTACGCTGTGCCTCATTTCTGTCTAATTTCATTATATAAACGACATAAAAAACTTGAATAAAAACTTTTATTAAAGACTAGTTTACCTAATAATAATTCATAATGCATAACATCACGACAATGAAAGAAAAAAAATATTGGCATTATCTTAAAAGTTGAGAAACTCTGCCATGATATTGTGGTCTTGTTTTAATTTTCAACACCTCCTTCACTTAATTGTCGAAACATATTTGAATAAAAGGCCTATATACGTCATCTGCAATGCGTTTTAGAAAGGAATTGTTCTAAGAAAGCTTTGAATTCAACAATATGGGCAATTGTGTAAGTATTAAAATGTTATTGAATATATTGAGAAAATAATAATTAATATTCCTAAGATATTCATTAAATTCATTGGAGTTTCTTTGAATTAAAATACAATTGTGTGAATAGTATAAGAAAAAAAATTGGCTCATTCAGTTATGAAGAGAGTGACTTTGCTTCCGAGGAAAGTTAGGTAGAATTTTCTCTGAGTTACGATTTCTTATAAAATAATTTCTCCAATGCTTGATTTTGGTCTATTACTCGAGCCCCACATACCCAAAAGGGTGTAAGACCTTGAAGGTCTCGGGGGGAGGGGGTAGAGAACCATTATCAATTTATAATAAGACAGTCATCGCCAGAATATGGGTGGTAATTAAGGGTGTATATTATTGTTAATTTGGCTGTAATAAAATATTTAAATAGTTAGCAAGACAATTCTGGGTTCTGGACAGTAAGTTGAAAAGTATATAAAGAAAGCAGTAACAGAAATAAGTACAAAAACTAACATTATCCAAAGGTTGGATGACAATATCACGCACTGTACAAATATCTAAAATCACACATCTATCCCATTCTGATAATGTGTGTCCCGAAAGTGGTGTTACACCGGTAAAAAGCCCATAATTAATATTAAAAAAATATATAATTTAAATAGCTTTCAACGGACTAAGTAATGAAAAAAAAATCTTTATTTACTTAAGTATTAGAACTTAAAACAGCCAGAGAATAAAAGGGGGAAGGGGAGCAGGCATAAAAAGAAAAAGTGGAGAAGAAAAGAAGAGCCTGCTTAATATTTCCCAGCTACAGTATCATTCGAACATAATTAGTTAATAATATAATTTACCAAATAAAGACAATTAAATTTTGAAAACAAAAAAATAAAAATAAAAATTTAAAAAAAAACAAGCAAAGGGAAAAATACAAATAAACAAAAGAAAAAATAAGTAAATAAATGAAAAAATAAATAACAGAAAAATAAAGAAATATATACACTGGCTCAGTCTAAGGTAGAGTCCATGATGAGAACCAAGCATCTGATAGAATTCTATTTGCATTTTTTTCTTATACTCACTATGTATTGTTCACTTTTTAGCAGTTCTTAACAAACTAGGATAAATTATTATTCAATTTGGAAAATCATAATTTCCATTATCTATTTCCTTATAGGAAGTAAAAAAATAGGTGGATGAGACAAACACAAGATGAAAATACAAAGCAGATCCAAAATGAGAAACACATGAAGAAAAAAAGAATTACTAGAAGGTAAATCAAAAATTTGAGTTGAAACACGCAGCTTTGAATAGTTATAATCGAACATTTTAAAAAACATTTAGAAGCTGTGGAGAATATTTACATAAATAAAGAATCGATTAAAAAAAGATCGTAAACCAAAACACAGCTTCACCATCGAAAACGTATTAGACCGTCTTCGCTAACAATCGCCAAAGGTTTAGTAACTAATTGGCGACGGATTTAAATTTGGCGATAAAGCTCAACTTATTACACCACTGCCGGATTGCCATAATTGATGGTTTAGCAACTCATTGGCGATGACTTACGGATTGGACAGTCTAATACGTAAGTTCCTCACCATCCTAGTTTCCTCTGAATTTCCTCACGAATATCCCAAGAACTTCACAAATCTTCCCCATTATCCTTAGCGAAACCTCTTGCCTGAGTACTCTAAGAAACGAATGAGGTTTTCATTCGCTAGGGGTTTGGATGAGATGATAAGGACTAGTGTGTGTAAATTCAAAAATCAAGTGATCGGGATCCCTCAGATAACCAAAAATGCAGAATAGTCTGTTTATTAAATTAAACATATGTAGATAATAAAGAAAAGGATCGTGTCCAGAAACAAAAAAAGTTACTTACGTATTATTACGAACAACTTTATCACCAAATTCGAAGTTGTCGCCAATGAGTTGCTAAACCGCCAATTATGGTAATCCAGTAATGGTGTAATGCGTTGATCTTTATCGCCAAAGTTAAACCCGTTGTTACTAAACCGTTGGCGATCATTGGCGAAGACGGTATAATACGTAAGTATCCAATAAAAGCAATAAGTATTTATCATGTATTAATAAACTAAAATCAACTCTGGGAACATAGAACATGGCCCTTCTACCTATTTTTGTTTTATTCTAGTATTCCAAAACAAATTGTAAAAATTTTTCAATGCTTTTATTTCAAATGTTTGAAATAAAAGTGAGGACTAAGATTACACACAAAAAAAGGCAAGTTTGTGCAAACAAGCAAACGAAAGTATTGTTCTTGCATGAATTTCTTAAACCGTTCAGGCGACATTATATGACTTATTTTATGTTTTCATAGTTAACTTAAAATATAAATGTTTCTAAGACAAGCGTATCTGAAATGTCTTATAACTCCTTTATTACCCCAATAAAATCATAAATGATTTATGATTTTATTATGTTTATAGACATTGCATCACTGTATACTCTTAGTAAACATCATAAAATGCGGACCTATTAATAAATTTATAATTTATATTTATAAAAATATTTTAATAGGATTTTATTTACCGTTAAAATTATTTTTCATGTTTCGTATTGGAAATTTTTAATTTTACCATCGCTTTTATTTTGTTTAAAACGTTATTTAAACAAAATAAATGTGAGTAACGAATTATGATGTTATAAATTTTTTTGTACTTCAAAACTAAAAATCTAAATAAAAGAATATCGAAATTTTATCAGAAAAAACACTGCCTGTTTAGTACAATATCAGTTAATTTGCTTCTTATCATCGCGCATATAAATAATAAATAGAAAAAGAATTCGAAATTTCAGATAAAAAATGAAAAATGATTTTTTTGCTTAAAAATTGATTACCTTTATAAGGTATTACATTATTTCAATACAATTATATTTTACTTTCCAGAATAGAGCCCTTGTCGTTAAAACATATCTTTAAATAAAAAAATTAAAATTATTATTCACATTGGCGCCATGGAGATACTTGGAATAATAATAGGAAGAAAACGGACTGTTTATGGTATAAAATAAAATGAAAGTTGTGGAAACCAAAAAATGGGACAAAATTTCTATTTTTGATAAAATTTCAAAACATTCTTTTAAATTGAACAGTGAGACATGTAAACAGTGAGACAGATTTTTTTTCGATATTTAAGAATAAAGAACTAACAAAGTGACACAAATTTTTTTAGGAGTATAATGGGAGGAAATCTGGAAAGGATTTGTTATCTTAAACAATAAAATATTCTTGTACTTTCATTAAATACGGCAATGTGGTCAAAATTATGATGAAATATTCTGCTTGTTGTGCAATATTATTAAATATTAAAAAAATACTTTAGTACATTTGTAAACTTAGTTCATAATTTTGTAGACGAAGTAAAATGAATTTTACAAGTATTATCTGAATGGAAACCGATTTATATATTCTTTTAAATAGCAAGCATAAGCACTCTAAAAATAAAATGTGCTGTAGAAAAATAAAAAAAAGTATATGTTTAAAGGATCTAAGGAATTTTTACAAGCCCGAATACAACTTACGAAAATCTTTTTCCGGAAATATTTTGAAAATGGTAGATTTGACATTTTTACTTTAGAATAAATCCAATTTCTTCAAATATTATTTTGACTTTTTAATCCGTTGGTTCTTTCATAACGATATTTAAAATACTAAAAGAGAGCTTAAAATTTTTGCGATATTTTTTGTTTGTGTGTTTTTCACGTTTTTGACAAAGATTCGATTTTTCTAATGCTGCAGATTTTAAGGAATTCTAAGAAAAAACATCATAAGCCTACTTTTAATTTAAATCCGAGTTTTAGCAATTCCGTGGCTGTCGATAATTTAAAGAATTTCTAAGAACTAAGAATTTGTTTCAATAACTGTAGAAAAACCCCGTTTCAAAAAAAGTTATTGGTTCTTATTACTATAACAATATATTTATAATTAAAATAACAATTTATTCATTATTTTAATTTAAAATATATCGTTTCAAAAATTGTCTTGCGAATATATGCTGCAGGAATTCCAGCAAGCTCAGAAAAACGAAGAACGACATTGTAAAAAGAATGAAGCTGTGGTGGCAAAAAATACAATCATCGCGTACACAAAGAATAATGGTTGAAAACATTAACGACAAAAATAGACTACACATAGCTAAAGTAAGAACAACACAGGGAAAATAATTACATAGTTTTCTATGTTATCAATACTCCAAGGAGAGAAAACAACTCTTTCCTTTTATAGACTCTTAATAGGATATGGCATAGTTATACTCCGTCCCGGCCGAAGCCATTCAGTTATAACGTTGAGCCGCCACAAAGTCACCCCACTCTCTCTTAATAGGATATGGAATTATTATTGTATATCTGTTCCTAATAAAAAAAATATCCCCAAAAGTCTAGTATTTTCCCCTTTATTTTTGTCCCACGATCGCCAAGACAGATCTAATATTCAATTAATACGAAAAATCATAATCATATCTTCTATTACGACATTACGTTTGTGAAAAAGGTAAGTTTAAAACGTTTTGAACTAAACGGCTGAAATTTGGTATTCGGTAATTACCAAATTCGGTAATTAGATGCACCTTAATGGCAGATTTCTACCAAATTCTGAGTAAAATCAGTTCAGAGGAAGACCGTCTCTACGGCTGTTCAAATTTAAGTAAAAATTATAATTAATTAGTAAATTATTACATTAATAATAAAAATTATTCAAACATTGCCATTGAAAATTTATTTATACGAATTCAAATGCTTAAATCATAATTTATGCATATAAAGTCTACATTTTTAAAGAAAATACTCGTAATTTTCCTGAATTGCATAAAATATTTTTCTTTTATTTAACTTTCATACAGTAAGATACAAGGAAAGTTTTCGGTTATATTTTAGACGGATCAAATTCATCCTTATCTGTAAATTGTTTTATAAAAAGGAGGTACCGCATTTCGATAAAAAAGAAAAAGAAGAAGTATGCTTTGAAATGGGATTCTTATCAAAAATGCAGAGTAGATATTAACAACGTCTTCAAAATAAAAACACGATGAAGGTAACTTCCTTTTTTGAAATGTCGATGTTCAACTGTAACTTTCTTCTGGAATATTAATTTAGCAGCTGAAATAAATTTAACCCTTCTTTACTTCTTTAAATAAAATGAATATCCACCGAAATATGAGTTTAATATTTTTGATAAAAATATACTTTTAAATCCATTCCTTGATACCTAAATATATTTCAATCACAGTAAAACTCTCTTATGTAAATTCATCTCTTTACATTCCTAAAAAAAAATATAGTAACTTTTATGTACTTTAGATTTTTTTTAATTTTAAAATGATTTTTAATGATACCTTCTATTGTTCATATCATGATTGAATTTGAATTTGAATTTTACTGGCACTAAAACCATATCTGGTTAAGCTGCTCCACGCATCAGATTAACTAATTATGTAACATTTTTAAACAAGCCCAGATAGATTCAAGATTAAAAAAAAATATGAAACAAATATTTAGCTTCAAAGTGTCAGAAATACAAACATAATATTAAATTTTAAAATAGGATCTAAAAAATAAATGAACAGTCAGTGGAAAAGACATCTGAAAAGTCATTGTCAGAACAAATATCGAAGTACTTATCCGATCACGCAGAAGAATTATATTTAAAAATATTTGAGAATTTCATTTTAGAAAGTTAGAGCATCGACGTAATCAAACTAATTATTTTCCAACTATTTTTACCTCAAATAATCTCTAGTATTATTGAAAGAACTATTTTTTAGTTTGTAAGGCAAATTCATATATATATATATATATATATATAAACATCGTAATATTTAACAGTTGTCATTTTAATTAAATAAGAATATTTTATTGTTATAAATTACT
>JAOUZG010017399.1:4214270-4228128 GCA_026289955.1 Argiope argentata
ATAGGCTAATTAGGGATCAGTGATGTAAAACGTGTTAGTGATCCATTTTATAAAAGGTTAAATTTTACAATTGCTAAAAGTGTTAATTTTACAGGCTATATTGAAATTAATAGAAAATATTTGGTTTACTTCCTAAATTATATAAACAATTATCGAAGGAATAACTATAAAAATATATTTATTATTTTATATTATTTCATTATTAGTTATAAAAATAATTTCATAATTGATGTTGTGAATAAGACCAGAATGACAAACGGCTCTTCATTTAAAAAAAAACATTTTTTACACTACAAACGTTTGTCTGTCTGTCTGTGAACAAGATAACTCAAAAACTTTTCAGACAAGACTGATTTAATGTGTTCTATGGGCTTTCCACTAAATGTATAAATTTCTGTAAATTTTGAAAAAAAAATTCATTCCTATGAATTCCGTCTGTTTCATTGTACAAGTAATTTCAATAATTCCAAACTGTAAAGAGCTACAATAGGAAAAATTCGTATAAATGTTTAATATCTAAAATATAGATTTTTCAGGACGTTTAGAATGAAATCTGTCAAAGTATTGATGATCTCTTAAAATGTATTTTCGCATGCATGTTAATTGTAATTGTTTAAACGCGCCATGATATGAAACAGTTAAATTCAAAATTTAATCTTGTGATTACAATTTTAATTCTATATCAAATTTTGATTTCCTTCGTCTGCAATAACGTGTTCATAATGCTTATTATCACGATACATATAGGGTACTTACTTATAATACCGTATTCGCCAACGATCGCCATTGGTTTAATAACTTGGCAACGGATTTAAATTTGGCGATAAAGATCAACGGATTACACCATTGCTGGATTGCCATAATTGTTGGTTTAGCAACTCATTGGTGATGATTTCAAATTTGGTGATAAAGTTGGGCAGTATAATACGTAAGTACCGATATAGTAAGGTTTTCAGATTCACACGAAAAAAATATATTTGAAACTACTATTCGATAATGTCACGTAAAACATTTGTGAAGTTGCCTTTGATCCATAATTTTATGTAACTGGGGAATTAGAATGTGATTGAAAAGTGTGCCTGATAGTTTCGAAGGGGGGAGAACTTTTATCTAGTTTTCTATTATGCAACAAAAAATATTAAGTCCATTATTCAAAAAAACTTAAGCCCAAAGTAGTCCTTCGCACATAAAAATAGAACGATTATGATAGTTAATAAAAATAGAAAATTTACAATTTAATTGAAAAAGAAGGTGTTTGTAATTTTAGTAAATCCAAAACGTTTTAACAAAATTAATCTACATAGAGAAATGCACTCTATATTAAAAAAAAATCGAAGCACCAAGAAAGAATTGTTCCATGAAGACGAAAATTGGTGGATAGGAAGAAGATATACAGAATAGTAAGTGATTAAGATGCCAGAACAATTGAATAATTTATTTCAGAGTTACAGTAACAAGTTCAATAAGGTGTTGACCCGCCTCTAACCTGGATACAGACAGCACACGGCCGAAAAAGCTACCGGATGTTTTCCTGCAGTATTTCATATCAAATTCGCTCCAATTGTCGAACGAAGTCATCAACATTCCATGGCAGATGCAATGACCTTCCCATCATATCCCAGACACGCTCAATGGGAGAGAGATCTGATGATCTGGCTGGCCAAGGAAGTGTTTGACAAACTTGCAGATAGTTCATAGCAACAAGCGCCGTACGTGGTGCGGCATTGTCCTGCTGAAAAACCAGCCGAGGGTACTGCAAAAGTTACGGTAGGAAAACAGGTCTTAGGATGTCTTCGACGTACCTCTGTTCAGCTGTACCTATAATAACGACGAAAGGGTCCGTCTATCAAAGGTCCAACCGGCCTCTTTCAATCTAATGTTACGACCTCTGTCAAACTCTGATAGTTGCTCGCAATTACCACAAACCCAACGGCTAGGCATTTTTGAAGTTGATGAAAGGTAATCTGAATAGTAATCAAACCGAAAATGCGCAGTTCCGATGCTCTGGAGATCAAACTATTCATTCATTGGACACAACATTTAATCATTTACCTATCTGGTCAAAACACTTATACATACGAAATTTCAAAGCAATCGGATAATTGCTTCCTGGTGCTTCGATTTTTTTTTGTTATAGAGTGCATTACGGAAGTAAAACTTTTAATTTAAAAATTATAACTAATTATTTAAAAGAATACTCATCATAATATATTTTTTAAAATAAAAAAATAATATTAAAAATGTATGAAATAACTCACTTTTTAATATGATACAAAAGGTATTTAAAGTAAATAATGCAATTTTTATAGATGTATGATTAAAAAATATTATAAAATAAATTCATATGGCAAAAAACCTTGTTTTCAAGATTTCTTTTATTTATATATTGAAACAAGTTTCGCCTGATAGAAAATTCTTTCAAAGATATGTAAAAATTATATTTTTTACCAATACCAAGAAAGTTCTAAAAAGAACCTTGAATAATGAGATTCAGCTGTTAATTAAGTTGAAATTATCAAAAAAAAATGTTTTTTTTAATTAAAAAGCCTATGTTCGAAAAAATAAAATTAATTTTTTTGGTAATGATTAAAAAAAATTTTTGCCAAAAAACAAAGAAATATTATAATTATGTAATGGTAAAAAGGCTTATCTAAGTTAACTGTTGACCCAGATGACAAAAATGATACGGTAATTAATTCAGTCCCCATAATACTAGACGGAATTCTTGATGAAATTTTTATGGAGCAACCCTGATTCAATAGAATAGCCTATAAAAATAACTTAATTTGCAAAAATCGTAATTTTTTAGTCCATATCTTTTAATGAAACGCTATTAACGCTTTCTCGTTTTCATAAATCACCAAAGATTACAGAAAGAAAAGAATTACCTCATTTGCGATCCAATTTATTTAAATGCTAAGTTTAAAAATGTCCCAATATATTGCTTCTTTTACCAAGATTCCCTACAGCTACAATAAAGAAAAACATTTTATCGATTTATTTTTAAAAAAATAACACAGAAGAACTTTTGCAAATTGTGAAAAAAATTATACGATAATTAATAATATTTAGGAAAATTTAGAGTTGATTACTACAATCAAAGAGTTGAATACCGAAACTATAGAAATAAATAAGGTATTTTAATATCATTTTTTATTGATTATGAAAAAAATGTTTTTTCATGCTGACTGAAATAAATTGTTGTCTAATTAAGTCATATATTTTTTTAAAATAATATTTTCAAATGTGCGTATCTAAAACATAATTTATCATCATGTTTTATTGTCTGTTAATATAAATCCCAAATCAGTTTATAAATATATATTATTTAGTCTTAATTTTCAGGTATTATTCATATTAATGATACAAAAAAAATTCGCTATGCCGAAAAAAACATAATACGGCTCATAATTTTGGTAAAGATTTTATTTCCCTTGATAAAAGGTTTAATTTCCCTTGATGTAAGGTATAAAAGTTTAATTCATCCTTGAGTGTAATTTATGATTAGAAAACACAGCAAGTATAGCTTTTTATTTAGTATTCAAGATCAATAATATATATTATATATAAAAAAAAGTCTGCTCAAATGTGTGTATTTAAAACATAACTTATCACCATTTTTTATTATCTGTCGATTTAAACCCCAAATCAGTTTATAAATATATATTATTTAGTTTTAATATTCAAGTACTATCCATAATAATGAAAGAAAGAAAAATTTTCACGCAGAAAAAAACATAATACGGCTCATATTTTTGGTAAAAGTTTTATTTCCCTTGATAAAAGGAATAAAAGTTTTATTTACCTTTGAGAGTAATTTATGATTAGAAAACACAACAAATATACCTTTTTATTTAGTATCCAAGATCAATAATATCAAAATGTCATTATTATTTTAACTAAAAGAATACAATACCATTGAAAGTGATTTTGCAATTGTAAAAATAACTTGATATAAAATTTAAAAAAAATATTTTAAAAATAAATGAAAATGTTTTAGATAAACATTTGTAAACAAAGAAACCCGAATCCTTGTTAAGTAGTTAATATTTCTTAATTTGCATGGAAAGGCTCAATCTTCTAAGCCTGCGCCATCTTTACTTGTTCATCTGGCAACTAATTAATCATTTAGTCACTTTTGACGTGGTAACATGTTTGAACCTTGCTATCTTTCATCGCAGTATTTCCGAAATCATTGCTGCTATATATTTCCATCCCCATAATGACATGTAATACCTTGTTTCAAGACTAACCAATTGTTAAATCGATTAAAATCCTGTATTCAGAGAATAAAACTCTATCTTCCTTTTAACACAAGCATAGTATATTTAATTGGGAATCACATAGAATTAAAATGAGAAAATATCACCAGCCACTCATATCAATTAGAACTTTATTGACAAATAATAATCAAAATTTTATTAAAAGTTCTGTTCACTTAAACGCAAATGATAGTTTTGATTTTAGAATAATTTTCATTTTGAAATATAATTTGGATTATATAATAGAATATTATTTTGATTTTGGAATATAATTCGGATAATATAATCGAATATAATTTTGATTTTGGAATATAATTTGGATAATATAATCGAATATAATTTTGATTTTGGAATATAATTCGGATAATATAAGAGAATATAATTTTGATTTTAGAATATAATTTGGATGATATAATAGAATAGAATTTTGATTTTGGAATATATTTTGGATATAATAAAATAAAAATTTTATTTTGGAATATAATTTAGATAATATAATGGAATATAATTTAGATATATCAAATAATAATTTTGGATTTTGGAATATAATTTGGATAATATAATGAAATATAATTCGGATATACTAAAATAATAATTTTGATTTTGTAATATAATGTGGAATAATTAAGATGAAATTATTGCTTAATATTCCTGTAGCATCCCATAAAAAGAATAAAAATATTTTAATCCATCACTTTTGTCCAAATTTTAAATTCAATTTTAAAAAGCTACATGTTTGAAATTTATCGTTTTGAAATTTCAAAACAAAGACATAAAAAGATTCAGAAATGTAATAGAATTATATTCAATCAACTGTTATTTGCCCATTTTTTTACAATAAAAAGGAAAAAATACCAATTTCAATGTTCAGTGGATAAATTTTTAATCAGAATTTGAAAAAAAAAGAAAAGAAAGAAAGCACTTTATAGAATATTTTCCCTTACTGCACTGCATAAACCTGTTCCTCGTGTTCTTTCTAAGTCACTGAAATTTCATCGATATAAGCTGATTATCAGTTGGAATCAGTATGAATTCTTTGATATATTCTTTTGGTGAGAGAGTGCGTCATTGAATACGGGAGAAGATGAGGCTGGGGATTATTTTAGGAAGTCGCAATGTTAAACATTAAGGGGGGTTTTACTGAGGGAGGTGAATCAAGCTAAAATAAAATCTTTTTGCATAATTATCTAAAATTAATGAGCTAATAAAATAGCTTTGGGTAACACCACTACATTAGCAAGAAGTTGATAAATCGACATTGGTCAACATAAGACTAAACTACTTCGTATCATTCATGGTAATTTCAGAGGAGATACTCACTTTTTGCCGTAAGACACTGAATAATTCGAACAAACCCCTATCACGATATCACGAAACTGAGTGTTAGCAGTAAAGAATATTAAATTTACTAAAAAAATATTTTGTAGCGATTAATTCTTGAAAAATAATCCAAAAATGATAAGCATAACGGTCATCAAAACTAACACAGGTTCAACAGTTAAAACAATGTTTAATTTTAAAACTATTTTTAAAATAAGACTGTCGTGGAAAACTTGAAATAGGACAATAAGATACTTTAAGATCAAAAGAAGTTTCAGTTCGAGAAATCTGAATAATAGAAAATTATTTGCAGACATTCAACAGCAGTTCATGACATAGCGAGTTTTCCCCGGGGGCTCACTGTCCCGGGTTTCAGTCCCTGTTCAGGTTGGGTCGTTCTTCTGTGTTCAATCTGTAGGGTGTACATATGCCCTCGCCCCCTGTACAAAAGGACTTTGTAAGCGAATGTGACCAGAGAGTAGCTAAATTGTACTCTTGGCCTTAGTTGGAGTTACGTCAAAGCAAGAGACACTGCTTTCGGCTTAAAACTCGCTGATGCCCCGGCTAGGTTGTCCATGACAAGTTGTTGTTTTTACTTATGGCACTTATCTATGGACAAGCCCCCGCTGATTAGCAGCAGATTTAAGCCGAAAGGAGCATCTCTTGTTTTTGAAGTAGCGCCAACTAAGGCCAAGAGTACGACTTAGCTACACACTCACCACATTTGCTTGCACAACCCATATTTACAGGGGGGTACAGCCACACATCTCACAGATAGCACACTGAAGAATAACCAGGCCCGAACTGGGACTCGAACTCGGGACTCCCAAAACACGAGGAAGACCATGACAAGTGCAACTAATAACAACAATTCTTTTTTTAAGTTGTCGAATTTTTCTATTTTGTCGAATTTTTCTATTTTGTCGAATTTTTCTAATCTGTCAATTTTTTTGAAAAAAATAACAGACAATTATGGTTAGAGTTCAAAAAATGTTTCGTTCAAATTATATAAAAAAGTACAAACATGTTTTTCTTAAATTTACACTTCTTTGGTTTCTGCCTCGTAAAGTTAGAATTACATTATAGAGCTCGTTTTTAGACCTTTTTAATTCCTGTAACTTCTTTATCTAAAAGTTCCTTCTAAAGTTTATATATTATTTATTTATATGCGGAAAAACGATGTTATAGCTTACATCCATTTATCGTCTTGTCTAGTAACATATCCGGGTACAAACTTTCTAACAACAAGTTACAAACTTACTATTTTATATTTTAAGCTCAACAGCCTAATCCAATACAAATTGCCATTATACATTTTGTTACAGAATAATTACAATTCAATTGGACTATTATCCGTAATGGGATTCTGTTCAATGATCAGTGCAGAAAATAGTCAAATTACAAATGAGAAGAAGCCGATGATCCATTGCAAACAACCTGGTGACAATTAGCATCAGCCAATCTGATAAATACAAATATTGATCAATTAGGGGGGTCACCTACATTCATGTTTTATGAGTGAAAAAACTATATTTTTTTCCATTAAATAATTTATAAGAAATTTCAAAGAACATATTTACGGAAAAAATTTATGTTTGTTTAAATCAAAATTTTGGATATCTTTTCGTGTAAAAATATTTAGAGTGAAATTCGGGATATTCTACAGAACTTTATTTCAACAAAACAAGATTTAGAGAAGAATAAAAAATTTTCACGGTATAGAAAATTATATGACAGTTTCTTCATTTTTTAATTATCGAAATAGGATGTGATTCTAAGGATATTTTTTCCTATTTATAATATAGATGTCACAGAATAAATTTTACTTTAAAAATATCCTTATCTATTTAGATAATGATAAGAATTTCTATTATATTTTCAGTTGTTAACTTAAAAGTTGAACCTTCGGCTTAAGATCATGATATTCTACAGAAAACTGAACACAAGAATAAAATAGAACATATATTCATTCTTTATATTACATAATAAAATCATACTTGAAATATAATGAATGAGATATGTAAAAAACAATTTAAGCAAAATGTAAAGAAAGCAATATAAAAAAAAACATTAAATGAAATCTGCTATGCATATTTCAATGTATCATGTCAGAACATCATTTCTTGATCTGCCAAGCACCATGTGCTCGTGAAAGTTAAAAAATATTTTTATTCATTTTAATTGTTTCATGGAATAAGTCACTTTAATATTGCAAACGATCCAAAAGAAACTTTGCCTCGCATTTGTTGCTTAAAAAAATATCACATTTCCTATTTATTTCATTTCATGTAATCACGTGCTCAAAATGACATTTTCTAGGTTTTATTTGCGGTAGTCATCAACTTATTGTTTTATTAAAGCTTTTGTAAATACAATGATAACACGTTATTAAAAACTTTGTGAGATACTCGTGCAGATAATTTTTTTTTAATTTTTCGCAAACGGATTTTTGTTTACGCCAAAAACCTCAACAACACCCACCCCCCAAAATAACATCATTTTCTGACATTATAATAAGACGAGAAAGCCTTCTTTAATAATCAAAATATAATATTAAAGAATTTTTTTCTGTACTAATTAAAATAGAACTGCAATTTTTAAAGGTATAATTGTATTTTAAAAACTTATTTTCATCCTGAGTTAGAAATTCTTTTTTGTAATTTGAATTATGCTTCATCTTATCTCATTTTATTAATAAACAAATAGTAAAGCTTTTGGTTTGTCTTTTAAACTTTATTGAGTTTATAAAATAAACTTAAATATCGTAAGGATAATTCAATATTTTACCAACAACTTCATTTAATTAATGACTTTTGTATTGTAAATATCATTCGTGCTTCCTTCTATAAATATTTTATAAATTGAAAATTATAAAAAGTCGTATGTCTTTTTGTTTGATCTTTAACTTCTAACTGAAAAATAACTAAATTATTTTCATATGAAGCTATAATATTTCTCAAAAACATGTTTTAGTATTCAGAAATAATATAAATATTTCTTTGCCCCAATTTTATATTTGTCTCTTACTTGACAAATTTTTAACATTTTTAATACTGAAAAAAGTATTGATTTATTGTTCCACGAGATTTAATGGTTGTTATAAAAAACTAGCATTAAAAAAGCCTCATGCTGATGAATAAGTCAGTAAAACTAAGTAAACTTTTATGTTGCACTTAAAATAATGAAACATTAAACAATTTGGGGAACGAACTTAAAGGTTTTAATTTTATCTCTTTTAGTCGTAAAATAGAAAACAGTGAATAAAAAACGTACAAATATAAGATTTAATTAGTGAATCAGTAAATAAGAAAAGATTAATTTTAATTTAAGTAATCTATTTTCAGTTTTAGAAGCCATTAAATGATTTAAAACGAGTATCAACGTTATGATCTTTATCATGAAAGACTGATCAAAGAAAAATTTTGTTCTAAGAAATATTTAAGCAGATATTTAAAGTCAAATCTTATCGAATTAGAATAAACATTTGCTATTACTTAAAGCAGAAGAGTCTTTTTGCAACTAAGAAATTTATTTAAAAAATTAGTGCGCAATTCTAATCGAAAGTCACAGATTGTAGAGATAATACAAAGGTAAATTACATCACGTTTGATGCAATTAGAAAAGCAATTAAACCTGGATATTTAAAAGACTTGCTAATGTTTTTCAAGAAAATGATTTTTAACTGTAATAAGAAGTGAATTTTTGAAACGGGAAGTTAATTTTTAACTAAGATGTAAAAGTTAAATTTTCAGTTTTACATTACATTATTCCAAATAAAAAGAATGTAAACAGACGACAGATATATAGATACGATGAAGAAACTGTCGTGGCAATAAAAATTGATGCAATTTTACTTTGTTATTTAGGAGAAATTTCGCTGTTTTTTAAGTATTCAGTTTTTAACTATAATAGGAAGAGAAGCACAATTTGAGTTTTAGATTGCAAATATTGCATCATTCGTTCATTTAAATAAAACGAATTTATTTCTGCATTAATTGCATCTCTAATGTCAAGAAACATTTGCTGTAATTATAAAGAAAATAACGTTTATGGACATAGGAGATGGCTATTTTTAGCTCTGATATGAAAGGCACCAAAATTTCAATTAGATATGTATCATATATCAAATGATTTCCGTCTTTCGAAATGAAATGAACAAATTTTGCAATTGATGGCAAATATATTAAAATAAAAAAATAGCGAAAAAATATTAAAATGAAATTTGCTATGCCTATTTTAATGCATCATGTCAGAACATCATTTCATGAACGACCAAGCTCCACGTGCTCTTGCAAGTTCAATTATATTTTTATTCATTTTAATTGTTTCATTGATTGAGTCACTTTAGTATTGTAAAAGATCCAAAAAAACTTTGTCTCGCATTTATTGTTTAAAAAAATATCACGTTTCCTATTTATTTCATTTCGTATAATCGCGTGCTCAAAATGACATTTCTCTAGGTTGTATTTGCTGCAGTCATTAGTTAATTTTTTTAAATCAAATATTTTGTAAATGAAATATAGCAACACGCAATTAAAAGTTGATTTTTTTTTGAGATGCTCATGCAGATATTTCTTTTTTTTCTTTTTTTTTGCCTACAGATTTTTGTTAATGCGAAAAACCTTATGCCAAAAGCAACATCATGTTATGGCATGATAAAAGGGTGGATTAAAAATATTTTTTTTTTGTTATTTAGGAGGCTTCCGATGTAATTCATGGAGACCTTTTCAGGTGAATTTCAAAAAGAGGCAAGATTTTGTGTTGGCATTGTTACTGTCACCAGATTTCCGAGTTCCTTATTAAAAGCTGTAATAAATGAAATTCATATGAAGTAAATAGACCTAGTGTGAAAAAATTTCCACCAAATATTTTTTTTAAAAAAATTAAAACAAACCAACAATGGTGTTTATATTTGAATTTAGTACTTTTTAACTTACGTACATGTTTGACTTTTTGACTCGAATCAAATTAACGCTTTTTTTCTTAGAAGTGTTTCATTTACATTTATTTACATTATAAATACTTGCTTTTTTAGGGCAAAAATTTTATTATTTTTATTTTAATATATATGGTTTATAGTTTGCTTTAGGATTTTGCCATTTGCTTGGCGCAGCATGGGCATACATGGCTCATGAACAAAAAAAGCTAATTATTCATGGATTCGAAAAGACGTATAATAATAGATTTAAAATATCAGGAATTTTTTCCTTTGAAAATTAAAATTGTTTTTAATTACTTAAAAAATAATTCAAAAAGTCTAATTTTCAATGAATATAAGGACTTCGTCTCTAAAAATGAGCTTATATGCGTATTAAACCGAAGATTTTGTAAGTCTTTTAAACCCTTTAAGTAAAGCATTCGAGAGAAAGCATTTTATTTTTATTTCTAACTTGTTTAATATTTTTTTTGGTTATCCTGAAAAATTGTTTTTTTAAAATTAAAACAGCAAAAAAGTTTAATAAAAACAATTAATGATTATTGATATTAATATTAAAATGTGTCTTCGGATTAAAATAATAGTAGAAAATAAAAAACTTTAGTATATTAGGAAATTAGTCATTTCCTATTAATGCTATTATTAAGTCATCAATTTATAAATTAGGTAGTATTATTTGTGTTTTGAAATGTGAAATCGGTACTTCAATATTTTTTAGTTGTAAAATACAATAAAAAATTATTATTATTTTCTTTTAATTTCTACATTAGTGTAGTTCAAATAATAATTATAATAAAAAAGTGATAGATCAACTGTATTGTCAAAGCCGTGATATAAAAGCATAAAGTTTAATAATAGTTTTTTTAAAAAATAATCTCAACAAAATAATTGGAAATGACTAAAGAAATTTTTGCAAATGTTGCATTTTGTGTACTTATGTATTAGACAGTCTTCATCAGCAGTCGCCAACGGTTTAGTAACTCATTGGCGACGGATTTAAATTTGGCGATAAAGATCAATGGATTACACCATTGCCGGATTGTCATAATTGGCGGTTTAGCAACTCATTGGCGATGACTTCAAATTTGGCGATAAAGTTTGATGGTCTAATACGTAAGTACCGAATTCTTTAGAACTGAGAATGATTGAAAATTATAAAACCTTTTAGAGTATTAGAAAATTAAGTTTGTTTGTTAATGACTTGATTTAATCACTCATTAATTGATTTATTCAGAAATTCTGTTATGAGATGATAAAAAAATTTAAATTTCCAGCTATTAAAAAAATTATCGAAAAATTTAGTTAAAAAAATATCGAGAAACTTAATTTACATTTCTTTGAGCTTCAGGTATTCCCAAGTTGTCAAAATAAGAATAACAATAATTAATTAATTAATCGATTGATTGACTATTAACTCTAGAGTTAAAACCACATTTTGAAATCAAAGTATATAATAATATATTTCATGTCTTTTCATATCTTTAAGAGTTATTGGCTCTAAAAATATGTGTTAAAGACCATAGATATTAAAAAACTGATGAATTAATAGAAAGAAAGCTTATCTAAGGCTCCAAAAAATAGTTCTAATAACTGTTATTTTATTTTATAATATTGTAATCACATATTTATTGCTGAGAGTCATCTGTTGGTGTATTTTTCTCCAAGAAATCTACTTGACTCAATTAACACAATATAAAAAAGAAATTAATCATATTTCATAAAAAAATTGTAAACATGTTTGGAAATGTTAATAAATAAATAGAGGCATAAGAAAATGATTTTTAAAATTTAAAATATTTTTCTATATTTGAGAAACTTTCTAAACATGCTTCCTTTCCCCTTTAAAACTTATTTTTCGTCAAAAAAATCAGTAATTTTTTTAAATGCATTTATTGAAAATATTTTCATGAATGTTTTCTTGGAAGCTTCATTAACGATGTATTCATTCTTTGAAACTGAGAATTGATTTTGGGTTTATAGGACTAAATTTGTTTGCCCTATAAACAAAATAGCTTTGGATAAAAAATCATTCAATAGGAAACAATTTCTGCTAATAAAAAAATTAAGTATTAGTTTTTTATATGTTTTTAAGTCAGAATAATTGAGAATTGCTTAATTTATTTCAACTGTCTGTTTTTTATTTATTTTACGTAATAGTATGTTTAATATAGTTTTCCTTATTTTTGCTCCAATAAATTTCAATGGAAAAGACGTATTTTTAATGTAAATATTTACTTAAGATTTATTCATTAATTTTATAGTTATTAATATATTGAAGATATAGAATGTGTACATTTTAATGTTAATTCATTATATTATAGAATTCTTATTAGTATTTTGATTAATGAATTTCTGTTATGTTTATTAATTAATTATGTTGTTTTTCGTTTAGTTTTCAATGTCTAGGGAAAAAATTTCGGGAGGCTGGAATTTCTAGGAAAAAAAAAGATTAGTAAGTGTGTGTGGTGGCGCTTTAAAAAACATACCATTTCAGCTTATTTCTACAGCCACCAAATTTTATATATGGTGTATGAAAACGTTTAAGCATCGAAGATAATTATTTTAATTTTAATTAAAATTTTGAAAAATTAAAAATTAAGCTGAGCCTTGCCTTTTTGTTTTCCACAATAGAATTGAAAGTAGCATTGCTCAAAAATGAATTTTACATCGTTTCAAAATCTAGAAAATATTTTAATGATAATTCAATAGAAATGCGAATTCAATATAAATGGTTTTTTTTTGTCTAATTACCATTTTGCATTATTAAAGTGGAATTCAAATCGTTTCCTCTCTTTCATCAAATACTTAATCATGTAATTTGTTGGAAGATAAAGAATTAAGAAGAAACCATAGATAATAGAGCCTTTAAATGACATAATAGAATCTAATTGCGAATTCAGGAAAATGTGAAAAAAGACTCACCTTTTAAGTAATAATATTATTAATTAACTAATTAAATTAAAAATTAATTATAGATTTTTAAGAATTGTAATGTCTATCATATGAGGAATAGAAATTAATTTAGACCTACGTTTTTTTTTTTTTTAAATTTCTTTAAAGCATTAATTATTTTTATCTTAATTCAAACAGAAAAAAATTCTTATTTATGTGAATGTATTAATATTAGATATCAGCCTAGAATGACTTTAAAAATCAAGCATGTTTGAAGAATTAGTGTTTCTTTATGCAAGTACTGCAGTAATCATCTTAACTAAACAGTTATTCCTTTTTATTTACGCCAGTACAAAGTAATGTATTCAAAGTAAAATCCAATTATCTACCGACACTATTGGCTAAGAATTTAATCACTCTAATTCAAACTATTATCACAAACTCATCC
>JAOUZG010017399.1:4228228-4243228 GCA_026289955.1 Argiope argentata
TTAAAAGCATTTTAAACTTGTAATGCATGACATTTGATGTTAATACAGCTTTTTTCTCAAATTTTAACTAATCAATCTTTTTATTAATTAATAAAATCTAAATTCCTTGCCTTTATAATAGTTCTTTATAGTAGTTGTGATTGTTAGGTCGGGATAGCCTGGTTGGTTGGGAGGTTCGATTCGCATCCCTTGCAATGCTAGTTGAACCTGGTTCTAAAGTTCTCCATGTCAGGAGTTATACTCCTGGGAGTCAAAGGTGTTCATTTATTGGGTGCTGAGAGGGCCATGCCCTCAGAAGCTACTGCATCCCTCCTTCCGTTGTAAAGCGGAACAAGAGAACGAAAATTAAAACTATTTAATAAAAGGTAACTAAAATAGAAATTTTAATATCCAAAATAGGAATTGAATTTAGAAATAAATGTTTTTTATATTACTTGTTTTATTGAAGAATGTTGAACGTATAATATGAGTATTTTAAACTCCTTGATAATTTTGTAAAAAAAAAAAAAATTGTATCATTTTGCGTGAACTATTGTAATTATTATTATATAACTTTGAATTTAAATTAATTAATATATTAATTAATAGCTTTCATTTGCATTCCTTAAAGTACAAATATTCGCCTTTCTTGTTATTGAAGGGAAAAAACATTTTCAGAGTCAGTTTTATCAGTTAATTGGAGTTAATTATATAAAATATAAATGGCACAGAGTTAGTGCGTCTTCCTCGTGTTCTGGGAGTCCCGGGAACGAGTCCCGGTTCGGGCATGGTTGTTCTTCTGTGTCCTATCTGTGAGATGTGTGACTGTGCACTCTGTAAAAAGGGGCTTGTGCAAGCGAATATGATGAGTGTTTAGCTAAGTCGTACTCTTGGCCTTAGTTGAAGCTACTTCAAAAACAAGAGGCATTTAAGAGTCACAAACTGAATCAGCTTAAAATTGCTGTAGACCGTCAGCGCACTTATCCTTGGCAAATGCCATTAGTAACAACAACAACAAATTTATTACAAATTGTGCTTCGTAATTTTTGTCCTTTGTTAATTGGAAGGAAAGATACCAAAATTGGCATTTGATAAAACTAAAATTTGCCAAAAGCGCAAGTTCATTATTTTTGAGGATTACAATCCTTTATCTATACTTAGTACACGTATAAGTAATAAAATAGATGATTAAGTGTGCAGTATTTTTATTTCTTCAATATTTGTCAACAATCCTAAACAGGTTCTTAACAACTACACAATATTTACAAAAGATTTCGGCTGCTTTTTATTTTTTGTTTCGATTAATTTTACATTCGCCTTTCAATCATTCCTTTATCTAGTTATTCACTTTCCTATATTATGTCCTACATTATGTCCTACTTCCGCTAGGTGGATTCGAATCAGTTCACTCGTGTATTAAGGATACCTGTCAAGAAGGGATGATGGATGAGGGTTAGAACCCTTCCTCCCACAGTCACAGTTTACAACTTAGAAGTGAAACAAGAATTATAAACATCGTGTCTGAAGAAATGATAGTGTAGAATTTTTGTCAATCATCTCATGAAAGTGCTACAACTTTTAAAGTTTTGAGTTATAGATTATAATAAACTATCTTAATATTCTAAAGCTTTTATAATTAGTTATTCACTAATGCAATTAAGTTTTCATTCTTTAGTTTTCGTGGATCTGGAAAATGTTCTTAAAAGTAATTTTTAAACCAAAAGAATTATTTAGGACTGAAAATTAAAAGCGATGAAAATAAAGAAATATTTTTCCCTGGATAAATAAAAAGGGTTTTTAATATATTTTTTTAAAAATTCTTATAAAGGGGTTTTCATAGAAAAATTGTTTAATCGAACAGAAATTTAACAAAAAATTACATGATCGAACTTGATTAATAATTTCTTATTTTAACAGGTCTTTAAAAAAACATTGCATGTGAAAAAAAATATTTTCATTTATTGTCCTAATTATTTAAGAAACAAGGAAAAAGTTGCTCAACTTTTTCTTTTCACAGTTTATTTCACAATGCTAAAATAAAAAAAAAAGGATGAAGGATTTTAATTTTTTTATAAAGTAATTTTTAAGAAGTTTAATAGAACAACTTCTTTCAACATTTAGTCTATGATGTGTTTTTTATGTAATTAAATAAAAATAGCTTATTAATTTTATTTTCGTGTTAAATGATGTAAAAAAGAAAACAAAAGAATAAAAAATTAACTATCAAGATAAACTTTTATGACACTGAAAATTTAATTATTTTGCTGCCCGACCGAAATTTATCATTAATCTTTAACTGCTATATTTTTAATATTTAAGAATAACCATATGTAAATATTAAACAAAGTAGAAATATTTTACTATTTACGATATACAAAATAATTTAATAACTCGTATTAGATTTTTTTTTCTTTTCTTGAAATTCTCCTTTTTGAATACACGAGGTTTGTCGCAAGATCGAAATAAAAGAAATAAAAAAAATGATATCATTCATCCTTTTTACACAAGACATCTAAAAACATTTTGCATTTTCATGTGGTATATAGCTTATTTTTTACAACTGCTTATTTCTGTAAAGTTTTATTACTGTAAAATTTAACTAGGGATATTATTTATTCAGCATTATTTAAGTAACCGTGAATTTAACTGTAAAATTTTAACTGTATTATGTAAGACAGGTTTCGGTTTGAAAGAAAAGTAAATTTAGGTTTATTTAACTGCTATATTAAAGAGATCGCCAACAGAGAAGCATTTTATAAAAATTTTTCAATTGTTTAGCAAAGTTATGTTTCCGTAGAAGCAACTTTTGACAAACAATGTAAGATTCCAGAAATAGCAAAATATATTAAATACGAATACATTATTCATCTGATAATATATTTTGAAGTAGAAGTCGAAACAGTTTATAATCAAGATATATCGATGCTATAATCTTTATTAAATCTATATAATGCGGGTGAATATTTACTATTATCATGTCAGACAATGGTGTTGTTGTTTGAATGAGGTTTTACGCGTCAACAAAAATTCATAGGTTAAAAATAAAAATTTATTATCCGCACGAGCATTTCAAAAAATCAGCTTTTAATGACGTGTTGCCATCGCATTTACAAAAGCTCTGATTTAATAAAAAAATAAGTTCATTTCTACAGCAAATAAAAACTACAAAAATGTCATTCTGAGCACGTGATTATATGAAATGAAATAAATAGGAAATGTGATATTTTTAAACAATAAATGCAAACAAAGTAAATAAACAATAATGCAACAATTTAAACAATAAATGCAATGCAAATTTTTTTGGATCGTTTGCAATACTAAAGTGACTCATACAATGAAACAATTAAAATGCGTAAAAATATAATTTAACTTGCCCGAGCACGTGGTACTTGACCGTTCAAGAAATTTTATTTTGACATGATATGCTGAAATATGCATAACAGATTTCATTTTAATATTTTTATATTAATTTTGTTTCGAAAACGGAGGAAGTTCCATTGTTATTCTAACGAACAAATTATCAAATAACATTTGGCTATTATTTTAATCTAATAATTTTTCTGGACCATTATTTATTTATAAATTGCTTGTAGAAATTGCAGTATAAGAGTAAAAAATATACCGAAACACGTGATACTCATTTGGGAATAGAATACATTATTCTGAATAGCTGTCAAAAGATAAAGAAAACAACTGAACTATATCCCCTTTCATAAATCTTCTTACTTCATCACAGAATTCAAACATTTGAATTTCCAGCTATTTTTATTACATCCTATTAATATTTGTCTCAATTGAATTTTGAAACAAACTAGAGTTCTGTAGTCAAAGCCTTAATACCACGGCATGGTGACATTCATTGGAATGCTAAAGCTTGTAATTAAATTGAAATCGTTAAATTGTCATTAATTTATTTGAATTTCCTTCTGAGAATATTAAGTCATTTCATCAATTAATTAGAATCTTTAATGTGTACTGGTCGTAGTAAAGAGATATTGGTCTGATATTAAAGTAAACTACATTTTTGAGATATCATCGTTTTTTATTTTAGACTTACGCAAATATGCTTTATATAAAATGTACGGTTTGCCAATATAAATATTAAGATAATTATAAGTTTTCTTAATAAGAATTAATAAAATAATTCCATAACTCTTTCAGTTGATGGAATTTAATTTAAACTATAAGGTATATATTCTCTTTATATAATAAATATCTTATATATTATCTATATATAAGGTATATATTCTCTTTATTAAAAACCCTGCCGTTTATTTCAAGTATAATAAAGCTTCAAACGTATTTTAAAATAATAATAATATTTAATATTTTCTGCCCGAAGAATCCAGAAGGTTTTGAAGTAAAAAATATTGTTACAAGCAGGCGAGCGCCGTGAAAGGTCTCCGAAGTTAGCGACGTTTGACGAGGAGCATCGCTCCAGCCGGGAGTTGGTTTGGTGAAAGAAATATTCTGGTAGCCGCTGCACCGTTCACGAAAGCCCGCGTGCTTTTGGGTGCACGCTCGCTCGGCTATATAAGGGATGGGTTGCCTTAGTTTCGGAGTTTTTCCTCTCGGAAGAGAAGCAACAAGTTGTAGCGAGCTGAATATTTTCTCACTGGTTATTAGTGAACTGTGCTTACGTTTGCTGTTAAAGTTGTATGATTGAGATCGCTGTGATTTACTGTTTGCTGTACTATACTATATCTTTTTTGCAGTCTGTGATTATTGTGCTTAAGGCTTGTATTTAAGCTTTTAGTGACTGTTGACTGCTGGATTGTTTTGATCTGTTTTTCTTTCTCAAGTCATCCTGTAAATAGCTGTAAATAAATTTGTTTGTGCTGTCCTTCAGTAAAATCCATTCAATCCGAACCCGCTACGCTAAAAACGTAACAGTATTATTGCAATATAAACAATTTTCTGAAAGTAGTATAAATATTTTTATCCTTCGACTCCCTTTTCGTTTCAAAATTAGATTATTAATAAACGGTAGACAAAGCTTATAAATAATCTTCGTTTGATAAAGTGACTCGACAAATTTATTAAATCCCATGGAGATAAATCCAAAGAATTTACATTCAAAATGTCTCCAGTTTAAAAAGCATTGGGAAAAAGCAAAATTCAAAGAGGATTGTGATTTGTTAAATTTGATTTCAGAAAGTAAGAAAATTTTCTAATCTTAGTTTCTTCTTGTTTCAGATTCCGGTTAACTTGTCATTTTGGATTAAGGGCAGTATAAAAATAGTTACTTCTTTAACATTGTTAAATGAGTTATTACTTCTATAACCACCAAAGCTATAGCAGATTCTAAAATACATGTTCTTTTTTTCTTAAGAAAATTACTAAACATATAAAAATTATATGACAATCTATTTTGAGGTTTCATAAAATAAAATCTATTCTAATCCAATAAATAAATTAATTAAAAGACAAAACTCATGACTAATTTTTAAAATTATAAAACTTAAATTTTTTATGCAGTTTGAAATTTTTTTATTTACATTGGCTGAAACAATTTGGGGGTAAAACTCCTCTTTAAAAAAGTTCCGCGTTTCTGAGATTGCTTTTTTGACGAATTATTTTGATTACATATTATTTTCCATGGTATGTGTAAAAATTTAGTAAACTTGTGTGTGTGTGTGTGTGTGTGTGCGCGTGTGAATTCAAATACATTCCAATCCGAAGTTAAAAATTGCAAAAATGATATTAAAATCGAAAAAGTCTTTTTTTTAATATCAGATAGTTCTAATTCGGAGTTAAAAATTGCTTTAATGATATTAAAATCGAAAAAGTCTGGTTTTTTCTGAAAAGTATTATTTTTTTTAAAAATCAGGTAATTCCGTATTTAAATTAAAGCTTAAACTTTAAACTTAGCGCATTTAAGAACGATCTTATAAATTCTATTTTATACTCTAATACAACCCACTTTGCAAATATTGCACCAATAACGAAAATCCAATTATCTTTGATATGCAAAGTTTTCCCGCAGAAATCTCTTTTTTTTTCTTCTTGTTAGAACCTTAGAAAGTTCAAGTTTTGTTTTGATCTAATATAATTCAAATTTATATCTAATACTCCTGAGATTTTTCGTTCGTACGATTTTCATTCCTATTCGTCTGCCACAGAATTTTTCATTACACGTACATAAATTGGAAATTTAAATGAAATATTCAGATTTTGAAAATAGATTTGCGTACTGTATGCTTTATCTTTTTATCTTAAGCTCGAAAATCCAATAAGAGTTTTGAGATCAATTTCATAAGTTGAAGAGAACAGATCGTAATGCATCTTTTCATATTACAAGCTGAAGAAAAAAATTAATAAAAAATCAATAAATTATTATTATTATTATTATATAATTAATAAATAATTAATAAAAAAATTAATTCAATATATTTAACTTAATAGAGTGACTTTAAATTAGAAATCCCTAATATATATATATATATATATATATATATTAAAAAAACTAACTTTAATTTATTTCTACATTAGTAAAATTTTAGAGAAAGAATAGAATATTAATTACACTAACCAAGAGATTTTTTTTTAAAAAAAAATGTTAGTAAGATCAAAGAAATTAAACATCTTTTAGTAATAACAATAGTTTTTTTTCGGTAATAGGAATTTCGATAATACATTTTTAACTGCATCCAATGATTTATCACTAAACAAATCATCACATATATCTTGTTAACTAATTGGTTATGATTGGCGATATCAGGCTCAGCCTAAATATTGCTACAATCGTTCATTTAAGACAAGAATTCGCCAATGGCATTTATCAAAATTCTAAATTAATTTTAAAGTATCAGGAATCGAAATAAAGATTTTGAAAAATAGCAATTAGAGGCCGACATCAGAAAAAAAACAAGGAAATAAAGAAAAACATTATTGTTGGTTTTGATTAGAAAGAACAGGTGTAATCAAACATAATTGAAAATATGGGTTGGTCATTTAGATAAGATTTTTCATCCGTTGTCAATAAAAGATAAATATCATTATTATTAAATATATTATGTAAACATAGTTTACAGATATCATTATTTTTTTCATGGATAGAAATTACCATATTTTTATTTTTATTTCAGTCAAAATGAAAACTAATATTCGGAGGAGAAACTTGATTTCACCAGCTCATTTTTTAAAACATTTATCAAAGAAAGTCCCAGTATCGAGTCTGTAGTTCATTTCTAGGATGAGCTACCTGGTTTCATTTTAAGTTGTAGCAGTTACATTATTACTTTTATCTTCACTTTTGAATATTAGATGGCGCTGCGTGATTAAGTACGCATCCCATAGTTCATTACAGTTGTTAGTAGATGAGATAACGCTCTTCTGTTTAACTGCCCGCGTGAATGTCTTGCCTTGTCCTCTCTTTTTTTGTTTAGTGTGTGAATGTAGTTATTAAAACATATGTTTCTGAAAATATGCTTCCTGTTGTTTCTTGCGCTAATCCTAATAATCTACATTCCACCACAAATTCAATTATAATAAATAAATATATTTGCAAATTAATAAATGGTAAAAAATATTTTAATTTTTAATTGGTTGTTGTTGTTACTTATGGCACTTGCCATGGACAGACCCCGCTGATACATCAGCAGACTTTAGGCCGGATATATACGTCTCTTGTTTTACCAGTAGCGCCATCTAGGGTCAAGAGTACGACTTAGCTACACACACGTCACAACAATTTTTAGGGGGTGGACTACATTCATGTAAATTCATTCATACATCTCAGATGGTAATTTAGACCTGGTACAGAGAACGATCACCTCTGACCCAGTACCCCCAGTGATATTACTCTTGATATGGAGGACTTTGCGGAAACGAACAGATTTAACGAGCACCAATCGCCACACACTCGAGGAATCTTTTGGCCGGTGAACTTCGAACTCATAACCTAATGAGTGCGAGTCCAACGCTCTACCAACCAGTCCATCCCGGCCCCCTTTTTTCGTTTAGACAAATAATAATCGTTATCGGATTATTTTCACTTGATATTTATTAAATGATTACTCTTCCTATCACTGATGGATGGTTTGATTCATTTAAGAAAATGGGAACAGTGATTTAGAGTAATTAATAGAAATAAATGGTAAAAATAATGAAGAAAAAGTAATTACAAAAAAAATTCAGAACCCGCATGGCCTCGAGTGTGATATAATAAATGTCATCGACATCGGAACCTTCTTTAATTTTTCTTAGTTTGTAAGATCTTCCATAATGCAACAATACACAATTAACCTTGCCTCAATCGAACTTCCTGTTAAATATTGCCAACATCTAAATTTACAGAAAATATTTTTTAAAAAAACTAAAAACATTTAATGATGTACAATTAAATTAAAAGTGGAAAGATAATATTTTTCCAATGAGTTCAATTCACATAGGAAATTTTGCCTACTTTATATAACCAAATAATATCTCTTTTGAAAAAGATTTGTCGAAAAATGAGACACAAAACTCACAAGTATCAACAGCAATAATGATATCTTGTGGTCTTTTTAAGTAAATTAATTCACAATTTGGATATTGCAAAAGATATAGAATTTTGGGTTTACTGTTGATTTTAATAAAGATACTAATATTAATCTATATAATTTGTGTGTACGTGTTGGCTGTTTGATCTACAAAAATGTGTTTTCTTGGAGCAATTTTTTAAAATTTTTAATTCGAAATTTTAATTAATTAAAAATTAAGCGAAATTTTGGAGTTCTCTGAATATAACTTTCGAAGATATTACAATGTAAAATTGATTTTTACATCATATTGTGTGAGTGTGTGTTCTCTCTCTCTAGGCATACAGGCGTTTAACCAATATAATTAGTCTAAAATATCGGATACATCTTGGTGCGATTTTTAAAATTTTTAATTAGTATTTTAATTAATTAAAAATTAAGTGAATGTTTGCCTTTCTCCCACAAAAACTTTCGAAGATATCACGATGCAAAATTGATTTTTACATTATATTGAAGTTGAAAAATACTATCTTTCCAATGTTACCATTCGCTTAATCTATAAAATAAATTTCTATATTTAATGAATTTTCAAAATTAATTTAATAATATTTTTTAATAATTTATTCGGAACCAAATGAGAATAATATTTTATCTGCACGAGCATGGCAACATATTATTTTTTTATGAACGTAAACACTTGCAAAAGCTCTGAATAAAAAATGAGTTAAATATTATTGGAAACTAAATCTATAAAATTAGGATTTTCAACACTTGACTATATAAAATGAAACTAAGAATATGGCCTTTTCTAAAAAAAAAATCAATCAGTCAGCATTCTATGATCGTTTGCAATATCTTTATTATATATACATACAATAAAGCTGAATGTGTATGTATTTATGTGTGCATACACCCCCCCCACACACACTGTGTCTGTGTATGTGTTTGTGCATGTGTGTGTGTTTGTGTTTCTATGTGTATACGTGTGAGTGTATTACTTATCTATAGTTCAGCTACCTTTCTACATGCAGCTTTTTTACATTCAACCTCCAGCTACCAAATTTGGCCTATGCATGCCTTGAAGAAACTTTAGTTTTGAATAATAATTCTAATTCATAAAAAAATAATGAAATGTTGGCATACTTTCTTAATGTTTTGAGAAATATTATCGAATAAAATTACTTTAGCTTAAAATTGAAATAAAAAACGTAATTTTTTTCTATGATGAATATATGAAATAATTTACTATTTTTGGAGATTTTTTTAAAATAATAATTTAATCCTTTTTTCAACAATTTATTTAACGTAGAATAAAAATAAAGTTTAATCTGCCAGAGCTAAGTTCATGAGATAAAAATAGTTTTTATTACTGTGTTGCCATTACATATGCAAAATCTAAAAAAAAGGTTTACAAAATCTAAAAATGAAAAATTACATTAACGTTTACAACAAACTAATTTGAGGGAATTTTGATTTATAACACCTTGCAGAATAAAATATGATTCTTTTATAAAAAATGAGAAAAAGTTTTCTGTGACCTTTTAAAATAACCATATCATAAGTTCAATAATTCTGTTTCATTTAAGACACTCGTGGTCTAATATATTAATAGTATATTTTCTAATCAGGTCTCGAAAGTTAATATCTAGAACTTTGCTATTTGCCGAATGTATGTGACAAATAACATCATAACAAAAAGCCTTTAATAATTTTGTTTCGTAACGAAACCCTTTATAGTATAAATGTAAATAGTATTTTTAGTACATTATACGTTTCAATCTTTTCATATATATCTTCGTATAATTTTAACTATAAGCGAATAAACCTGTGACATGATATATATTAAAGGTATTTATTTAGAAATAACGTAGAAGAATGATATTAAAATGATGCAAAATGATATGGATATTCTATGTTTATTAATATTTTAGGGTTAGAATATAAGGGTCATTATAGGTAATGATCGAAATGATGACTAATAATATATATTTATGAATTTAAAATTTATAAATAATGCAAAAGATATGAAAGGAGACAAAAAATTTAAAAAAATAATGAAATTTCTTTACATAATTCAATGTATCATGTGAGAACATCATTTCTTGAACGGTCAAGCACCACGTGCTCGTGCGAGTTAAATTATATTTTTACTCATTTTAGTTGTTTCATTGAATGAGTCACTTTAGTATTGCAAGCAATAAAAAAACCTTTGTCTCGCATTTATTGTTTAAAAAAAATATCCCATTTCCTATTTATTTCATTTCATATCATCGCGTGCTCAAAATGACATTTTTTTAGGTTTTTTGAAGTAGTAATTAGTTAATTTTTTTAATCAGTGATTTTGTAAATGATATGGCATCTCGGTATTAAAATCTGATTATTTGAGATGCTCGTGCAGATTAAAAAAATCTCAATTTTTTGCCTATGGATTTTTGTTGACACCACAAAGCTCATTCCCAAATCAACATCATGCTCTGGCATAATAATTTTTCATAAAAATTAGAAAAAAAATTAGAATAATTGGCAAAATTATTCTGAATGTTTACATGAAATATTAAACAATTATTTACAAAGTCAGAGCACAATGAATTTTAAGAAACTAAATATTTGGCTGATTCATGAATTGTGATTGTTTGAAAAATGCATATGCAATAAATATTTTCTATGAATAGATTGCAAAATTTCATTGTCACTATTAACCATAATACCAGTTTGTTAATATATCAGTATAGATTGCATGAATTCATCATTCAAGGTAGCACCATGGCAGTCTCACTTTAATGGTTATGGAAACAATAGTCAGGACATCAGGACTATAATGGTCAAGACATTCCAGAGTCTCCTTAATGGTAATAAATGTTCCTATTACAAATTGTTATTAAATGTTGAAATATCAGTAAGTGGTTATATAGAATTGTCCTTTATATTTCATATTATGTCATGATATATTTATTAATGAAATATAGAAATTACTTTCATGTTCAAGTATTTGAGAAGATCTTAAAATAATTTACTGTAATATATAGATTAAAAAATTGGATTTAAAAAATATGGAGACATACTTTTTTTACTATTTAGATTACTTTGACTCATTCATTTTTTTAAAGTTTAATCTTTAAATTAGTCTTGTAATTTAATGTTAATAATTTCCGAAGAATTTATGTTTGTAAAATAATTTGAATTTATCAAATTTATTTATCATAATTATTTAAATACATTTTGATAAAATCATTGAAGTTTTTCGTTTGTTTGTGTTCAATTTTTCAAAATTTACTTGGATTTTTATATTTGCATGATTAGAGATTTAAGATTATTTTTTAAGCTTTATTTTCTTAAATCATATATTTAAAAAAATCCTTCCAAAAATTTTTTAAAAACTAAAATTTATATTTTTAGATTATGTTTGGTGAAATAAATCTTAATTACGTTTGATAATTTACTGACTACGGTGAGAAAAAAAAACTGCTTATTTAAAAAAAAAATTTAGATTTTTAATTCTTTATAATGTGAAAGAATTAAGAGTTTAATTTTATTTAAATGTCTAAATCTAGTGTCTGAAGAATTAATAAAAGTCAACATTATCTCTCAGTTCAGAAATTAGTTAAATAATTTTTTAAAATCATTTGTAAGAATTTGACCAGATCCTGAATGATTTTCCAAATCAAATGTATTCTTTTCTTATCATGCAAAAACAATAATTTTTGGGATGATGTTTTTGGCGCCGATAAAAATTCGTAGGGTGAAAAATAAAAATTTTATTATCTGCACGAATATGTCAAAAAATCAGCTTTTAATAACGTGCTGTCATTGCTTTTACAAAAGTCTTGTTTTAAAAAAAATAAGCTAATATCTACAGAAAATAAAATCTAGAAAAATGTCATTTTTAGCACGTGATTATATGAAATGAAGTAAATAGGAAATGTGATGTTTTTTGAAGCAATAAATGCGAGACAGTTTGTATATATATATATATATATATATATATATATATATATATATATATATATATATATAGCGAGAGTGTGAGCTAATAATAGGATTTGAAAGAAGTATAGAAAATCCATGGCAGGATTAATTAATTGTGCTTCATATAGTTTGGTATCCTGTTTAAATCGCAATTTGGGGAATAATAGCATTATAAAATATAATCAAAATAATACAAGCTTCTTTTTTTTCCTGAGAATGGCAATGTATGAAATTTGGCTTCTATTTAAATTCTTACTACTCTTATACAGGCATTATATACTATATACAAAAAGAAATGCAACATTGAAAGTTAAATAAATATTTTGTTAAGAAGATGAAAATTAAATTTTTATTTGCTAATTAAAATAATATATTATTATTTCTTAGTGAATTTTCAAACAAATATCATAAAATAAATATTAAAATAATTTAAGTAATTACATAAAATCATTTTTTTTAACTTCCTAAGTCATTTTAATTAGTTTATGACGAATATTTAAATCATGACTATCATAGATAAAACGAAGATACGGCACATGAAAGAAATGTCAAACAGCATTCATTGATGGAAATCTGTTTTCAAAATATTTTATCGATGTATCGAAGCTTTGTTTCTCTGTTATACCTTATTTATCCATAATTTATTTGGGACACTTAAAAACGTTTCACGTGATTATAGAAATTTCAGGCATTACTTGAATCTGCATTATGAATATGTGGTAAAATTCTCAAATCATTCCACCTTGATGAAAATTAGTAAATAAATTTAAATCCTTAATAAAGTAATAAAAATAAGAAAATGTTAATGAAAATAACAAAATGGTAAAGAAATGTTTTGTTTCATAATACATGTAGTATTAAATAAATCAAAAATATAAATACGAATATAGAGCAAAATAATAAGCACCAAATAAATGAATAAAATCAAATGCTCCAGAATTTCGCATGAAGTGAAGAAAACGGATGAGATTGTAAAAATACACAAGCAAATACACAAGAATATTATTTGTGACAAACATTAACGAATGAATTTACTCTTTGCGGTACAGTGATTTGTAAAAAAAATCTATAGAAACAATTTCCAAGCTTTAATGCTTTTTTACTCTTTGCAGTACAGTGATTTGTAAAAAATAAATTATATAAACAATTTCCAAATTTTAATGCTTTTTATAATTTGCTAAATAAATTGAAAAATAATAATACTAGAAACTCGTTTCCCAAATAATACAATTTTTAATTGGTAAATTTATAAATGTTTGATTGAAAGAGTATTATAAATTTAGTAATTAGTATGTGTAATTATTAGGTCATGATGTCATGGTTGGTAGAGCGTTAGATTAAGGCAGGTTCAGAGTTCGAAACCACCGGCCGAATGCGCGTGTGGACGCTAAATTGATCACAAAGTCCTCCATTTCGGGAGTAATACCACTGTGGTTACTGGGTCGGAGGTTTTCGTTCTCTATTCTAGATCTAAACTTCGATCTACTGGTGAATGAATGAAGTTCGCCCAGTATAAAAGGTCTGTGACGTGTGTGCTAGAAATCAAACTTCTGCCTTCGGATGCTCAGGGGTCCATAAAATCAGAAGCTACTGCACCCCTCCTTCCATTGTAGATCGAAACAGGAGATCAACAATTGTAATTATTTAATAAAAACTAACTGAAATTTTAAAAAATATTGACTTTTGTAGGAATTGATTTTAAAAAGTTTTTATACTACTTGTTTATTAATAAATTTAGTCATTAACTATTTAATATATAAAGATAGGAAAGACAATAAAAATATTATATTTTTATAATTTAACGAAATACAGAAAATATAATATATTAATCGAAGTAATTTTGTATGACCATTTGTGAACTTTCCGTATGGAAAAAAAACACATTCAAGTAGAAAGACATTCCCAACCCTGCGGGTACTCTTTTGCAATTAAAAATGACAAGAACTCTTTCGAGGCTTTGTAAAGATTTAATTAACCCGGAAGAGAAAAAAAAGGTTATATACCTCTAACATTTACTCTTTTCTTCGATATAGTTGAAAAGATGACTTCAAGGATGATATTGTTTTTGTGGATATTCGTCGGCATCTTCTTGATGGTTCTTGGTAGGGAAGACATTTGGAATTCTGTAAGTATATCAAAATAAATTTATATTTTAAGGAATAATTTGCTTTTATTTTTAAAATTTTAATTAAAAAAATAAAACTGATATTTAAGTTATAGATTTATCAAAGATGTAAGGAGCATTCTTGATCTGACATAGTAAGAGTATCTTATTTTATATAAATATATCAATATTTAAATATCGCAACGTTTCTCAAAAGTTCAATTTCACAAAAAATTAAATCAATTATTTAATTGTGTATTAAATGGGAAACAATTATCAGTTAGATAAAAGTAAAAATAATAAGAGAGTAGTTATCAGTTTAAAAAAAGTTTTCGTACATTGGACCCATAAATAAATATATATATAAAACATTTTAATGTTTATGTAATGAACATTCAGGAAGTTTTTATCGAGGCATTAGAGTATTTCCTAATATTTTAAGTAATTATTTATTTAACTTTTACTTAAAGGTTTTTGATAAAAATATTT
>JAOUZG010017399.1:4271804-4282649 GCA_026289955.1 Argiope argentata
TGGCAATGGTGTAATCCATTGACCTTTATCGCCAAATTTAAATCCGTTGCCATTGAGTTTCTAAACCGCTAAATCTGGCAATATGGCAATGGTGTAATCCATTGACCTTTATCGCCAAATTTAAATCCGTCGCCAATGAGTTGCTAAACCGCTAAATACGGCAATATGGCGATGGTGTAATCCATTGATCTTTGTCGCCAAAGTTAAATCTGTCGCCAATGAGTTACTATTGGCGATCATTGGCGAAGACGGCCTAATACGTAAGTACCAAATTCTATTTGGAAAAAAGAATAATTTTATATTGTTCCTTCAAATCTGTCAGTCATATTTAAAAATATTTTTTATAGCTGAAAACATTTGATACAAAACAGTTTCCAAACTTTTGAAACTAATTACTAATTACATAAATTATGGAGCTTTATATAACATTGTTTTAAATCTTTACAATCACTATCTTGAAGAAGGAAGATCAGACAGGAATCATGGCCTTTCCTAGAATTGGTTCTTTTATTGGACTTAATATAGCCAACTTAATAATAACCAGAGGAAAAGGGACTTTATAAAACTTCTAAAGTGACTTCCGAAGATATGAAAACAACATGAGAATCAGCCTAGAATTATAATCATATATAACGTTTTTGAGGCGTGTTGATTGCCAGCTGTTCACTAGAAAAAGGGTAAAAAATTAAGCTGATAACTGAATGAAGCAATATTTTAAGCCTAAATATATTTAGCGAAGTCATAAAATCTAATATATTCATAATGACAATTTTGAATTCTCAAAAAAGAGTCTTATTACAGAAAAGAAAGTATTAAGTAATTTAAGCATCTGAACCGTATTTTTCCGTTTATCAATCTCAATAAAGTGAAGAGTTTACTTGTTTGTTTGTTTTTCTTTCTTTATTATTTTCTTAAAATTTATTAAGCATATTTTCCTGATATTTCAAAGCATCAAAAATATTTAAAAAGTTCCGTTTCAAACAGACTGAAAGTTTGCTTTAAGAATTCTACAACACCAAAATAACTCATTGCTTAAAGGATTAATTCCTTCCTAAAATTAAAAAAAAAATGTAAATTGCGTTCGAAAATATAGGAGACTAGAAAATATTGGTACTTACGTATTATACCGTCTTCGCCAACAATTTAGTAACTCATTGGCGTCGGATTTAAATTTGGCGATAAATATCAACGGATTACATTATTGCCGGATTGCCACGATTGGCGGTTTAGCAACTGATTGGCAACGACTTGAAATTTGTCGATAACGTTTGACGGAATAATACGTAAGTATCAATATTTTGAAGTTTATATTTTAATGAAACATTTTATGAAAAAACTTTCTGATAGCAAATTCCCACAGATCATCGCTTTCAAAAATTAAATTCGTGTCATCTGTATATAAAAGCCAATACATTGTAAAAAAGATTTTGTTGCAAAGGCACTACAAGACAAAACAAAAAGACAGTAGAAAAGTGAATGAAGCATTTTGTCAAAGAATTAAAAAAAATAATATATCTCTAGATGTGTTGAATTCCTTCTCAGTTCTTAGTAAAGTGGGTAATCTTTCAATAACTTTTTAAAATTTCAAAAAAAACTCCATAAATTTGAGAGAATGAACGTTTTAAGATAAAGTTCTATCAAAAGAAACTCGAAATGAAGTATTATTACATTGTTCGGCTAACTGGAAACTTCAATACAAGAAAATAGATATATCACAGAAGAAAATAGATATAAAACTATGGTGAATTAATCATAGGTTAAGTGTCGTTATTTGAACAAATTATTATTATTTTTAGAGATAACCTATTGAAATCCCAAATTTTATTTATTTTATAATAATTTTGATTTAATATTTGAAAATTGACCCAGATGGACGCTACGTATTTCTGACTCTGAAGTGATTGTTTATTTGCCATGCATATATTCACTATTTAATTTGACAATCCCCCCTTTTCAATTCCCCCGTAAGTTCAACACATAATCACCATTTGATTCAGTATTCTTGTCCCCTCTATCCAGTTATAATTTCAGAAAAAATTGAATAGTTTCGAGTAAGATTTGATACCAATGGCATTCTCTCTGGAAATCCCTGAATGCTGTATCGTCTCTCTTTTTCTCCTTCAATAAATTTTTTCCTTTTTTTTCTCTTTATCCCATCTTGTGCTCATACAACTGGTTAGATAACTTAGTGGTATAGGCACCGGGACCACTGGATGGCGTTATGTTATGTCATATGAGAAAGTAACTATTAAAACATATTTTAATTAAATAAATTGGTGTTGACATTTAAAAATTCTGAAAACTTGTCACTGTTACCTTAACATTGAATTTAATGGTTGCTTTTCGTATGATTTTTGAGAGCATGCCTCAAAAGTTTTTGAACCAAAATTTTATGCTATAGATGCTATACTAGTTATGATACTATAATTGGGATAGTAAAATAATCGTCAGGTACATTTCTGACATTGAGTGGGCAATTCATTAATTCCACCTGCCATCATACCACCTTCTATGCTAGTTATGATACTATAATTGGGATAGTTAATAATCACCCGGTACATTTCTGATATTGAGTGCGCAATTCATTGGTTCCAACTGCCCTCACACCACCTTCTATGCTAGTTATGATACTATAATTGAGATAGCTAATAATCGCTCGGTGCATTTCTGACATTGAATTTGCAATTCATTAATTCCACTTGCCATCACACATTGACCTTGAGCTAAACCATTTATTTCATATTACAAGTTTTGCAAGTTGACTATTTCCTATGTTTTCTATTACATATGTTGTTATTTATAAACAACAAATTTGATACAATTTCTTATTTATGTAGGCATATCTCCCTTTCGCACCATTATGATTCTGAGCAGCTTCGCCTCTACTCTCTTAGAGGACGTTGGCAAAGCGGCTCAAAACTCCTCCATCCACCTGTGGATGCAAATGTATATTTTTGACAACCGTACCTGGACCACCACCCTCATTCGACGAGCCGAAATGAGTGGATTCAAGGGGATTGTGATAACAGCAGATTCTCCTGTAGATGGCACCGTAACTTGTAATGGAAGGACAGAATTGCTGGCCAATGATGCGGCAGAGTAAGGCGTTGGAATTTTTATTGAAAATATACAATGAATAATAATGTATAAAAAAGACTATTGTTTCTATAATATAAATTCTTATCTTCAAAAACACAGGTCAGCGGTTCGATTCTTGATATCATTGAAACTTTACAATAAATACTTCTTTTGAGCTTGGTAACGTCTATTTTATATATGATACAGAAACATATTAATTTTTTGCCGTATCAAATATTGTTTTCATTATGTGATTACTTTTCAGAGTTTGAACATTTGATAAAATAATTGTTGATCGGCACCAATGAAATTAAAACTCAGCTAATAATGAGTAGTTTATATAAGTTAATTGGAAAGAACAAATTTTATTATTTTCAACCTTTTCTTGCATAATTTTTTCTTTCTTTTTTTTAAACAAAGAATTAGGACAATATAATTCATGTTCTAGCTTAAAAGGAGAAATTATTTGAAAAAGAATATAAATATAAAATTATAGTATAAAATAATAAATAAACAGTATGATCGGACTGTCCATCATCATGCAAATTTACATGTTAAACTCAGGAAAAATACTTCCTTGTTCATCGCTTCTAAACTTCTCTTCTTATTATCGCTTTTATTGTAAGAAAATTTCCGATCAATTAAAAAAATATTTAAAAAATACAACTTTGCACATAATGAACAGCGAAATGACAAGTTCGAACCCACTATAATAATTGTGACGCTCATTTTTTTATGCCAGCAACGTTTCTTATTACTCAGTAGTCGTGATAAAAAATGACAGCAACAACCAATTTACAAAATATCTGTTTTAGGTAATTTTTTTTACTAAATGTTATAATTCTAAACTTTCATCAGCATACAAAAAAGAATTAGATGTATAAATTTATCAATTTCTTCTTTGCTAATATTAATGCACCATGCTTATTTTAACTGGAAAGCTGACCAGCGAGATTTGTGTAAATCTTTATTTTTTTTCAAGAAATAAAAATTTGACAGTTTATAGTTAAATACATCTGTTACCCATTCAACTGATTTTTAAAGAAAAAACTAGTTTTTTAATATTAAAATGTTGATAATTTACTACGAAAAATAGATTCAACTTTTATATTTTATAAAATATAAAAACCTATCCATAATTGTATAAAACAACTTTTTCAATCAGATATATCTGATAAATATTTATTATTACAAGAAACATAAATCTGTGTTTGCAGTTCGATGTCTATGCAGAAATTCAAAAGACGAAGCGATGAGAAGGTTAATTATGTTCTCCACTTCTAAGCAATTTCACAGATAATTCTGTGCCAGCCATAATAATAAGGCATTTACTCCACATTTCATTTCCAAGAGATAAAAATACAGAAGTGACAGCAAATTAAGGAGAATGATTGTCGCTTTGGGGAAATTTTCCTAGAATCTAATTACAAATGACAAGCAAGACATTGGAAAGCCGATGACCTTCGGATAAACCTTCTGATGACCTCTGATAAATGTCATTTAATATAAATGTTAGACATTCATTTTGTTTATATTTGTTCTTATTGTTACTGAATGAATGCAAAATTATTTCAATTCTTTTCTAATATTGTTCCAAATCATTGCATTCCATTCAAATATTAAATTGGAAATTAATTTTCTTGAAAAATTAATCTATCATAGTTTCCATATTATGCGGAATAATAGATTTTGCTTTAAATAATAAAAAATACATATTTCTGTTTAATAAAATAGGGGTTCGGAAATATTCTGATGAAATATAAAATATATTAATAAATTATGAATACAACTTTTTGCATTTAAAATATTTAAGTGAGTGAAAAAAACTCAAACATCATAACAACAATTATTTTCTTATAGCACTCACGACAATTATACCATATTATTTTTTAAAGCTTTTTTATGTTTCGAAATTCAATTTTGAAAATAGTTAAAAGTAGTAGTTTTATTTCTAACAAACAAAAAAAAGTAAAATAATTTGAAGAATTAAAATATATATTTTGGTGATTAGTTGTTAAGTTTATATAAAGACATCATTCAGCGCGTATTTTATAAACATGAATTTTTTAACAAATTCATACATTTTTTTAATAATGAAAAGAATGGGAAAGGGAACTCAAGGTACATAAAAGAATATGAGGCATAAGTTATTATCCAAAAAATAATCCATTAATAATTTATCATAAATGTATGAAAAAACTTCTGACAAAACAATTCATTCGCATAAGCAAAAGGGATAGGAGTTCGAATCTTGCTAGCAGTGTTTTATATATTTTTTAACAATGAAAATAATGAAAAATGAAAGTCAAAATACTTAAATGAATTACAGAAAAGATGAGGCATAATTAATATCTGAAAGTAATCCATTTACAATTTATCATAAATGTAGGAAATAACTTCCGGCAAAACAATTCATTCCAAGAGATTCATCCTCATAAGCAAAAGGCTGCTAGCTCGAATCTTGCAAACAGTCTTCACACTAAGATTCCAATCGTTGCAGCTATATTTTTCTTCAGGTTCATTTTTATCACAATGCTCTTGAACCTTTAACACACATGCTATCAAATAATCGAGTTAAATATATTTTTGACTGTTTTAAAAAAATATTCGGCCTGTCACAGTGATCTATGGACATGATATATCAAGATTGTTATTTTATGATACTGAAAAAGCAAAAATTGCAACAATTTATTTATACACATAAATTGTAGTAATTTTGTTCGGGTTTTCACATCAAAACTGCATACAATATTTTTGTATGCAAAATTGAGACTATGCTTCATAAGTAGCTATTTCTAGTTGATTTACAGATAATTACAGTGGATTATAATTGGTAACCCTTGATTTAATTTATGAAGAATCTGCCTACTATGCTGATACGAGGAACCTTAAACTCATTGTGGAATAACATCCTCCTTCTAATATAGTTAGTTATTTCTAACTATGTTACTAAATCAGGTATTATTATAACCATCTGTTCAAAATTGTTAGGTCAAACTTTAAACTGACTGAATTAATTTAAATTTAATAGTGTTCCAAAATTCTACTTTTAGCAATGAATATCTAAAAATATATTTCTTTATAAACAAGCTAGACAGAAGAATATTAAATTGCTCATTGAAATATTTTGGTGTTAAATTATGGTGGAATATTAAAATCTTAGATATTGGCTAAATTTTACTGTACACAGGATATCACTAATAGAATGAAACACAACATAAACTTTTATTATTTTAGACATTGCTCTCATATATATATTTCTGATTAGATCGCATTTCATAAAAAGGCAAAATTTTATGATTTCGAATTCTAAGTTACAAATACATTTAGAAAGTTGTTATCACTGGCTTATGTTGCAATTATTATTATTGCAGTTTCAATTATTTTGAAGAAAATGATTTTATATTGAAAGTGTAACTAAATCACTTTCTATTACTTATTTTTTAAAAAGGAATCAGTATATCTCGTATAGAGAAAAAATATTTTTTTTCTTATTATGATAAGTTGTTTTACATACATAAAAGATTTAGTTTGATATTTTGAAAGCCGGACATTATCGTAAGAAACTGAAAAGATTCCGAGTATTTTGTACAAACAGATCTAGGATCAATACTCTTTTAAATGTTCATTTGATGTTGTTGATCACAAAATGAATAAATATTAAGAAAGGAATTGCAAATGCAATTTTCTACAAATAGTGAAAAGGGTTGAGATTTTTACGGCATATATAATGTTGTATTAATAATTTTTTTATTGTTTAATTTTTTATTTTTAAAAATTTATTTAGAAAATACTGTTCATTGTGCTTCCTTTATTGAGAGTCTCATTATGGAATTTGCAAATTAAAATGAATAATAATAAGGACAATTTACAATATTTACATGAATGATTATAACAATTAAATAAGTTGTCATTATTAATTATTCTTAAGCTATTACAAAGGTGATGAATATAATGTCTGGAAGAAAACGTGTAATTTAAATGTGTTTCCCAAAAAATTCTCTTTCAGAACAAATTAATTTTTTTAATTATTCATTATGATGAAGCTTCTATCAGTGTTTCATAATATATTTCTAGTCCAAATAAGTTGCTTCTGTATTAAATGAATGTTTACTATACAGTTTGAAGAATATTGATCCGAGTAGACTGAAATTTAGTGCGTCTGCAGTTTTTCGAGACATTACATGGCTCAGAAGTATCACAAAACTGCCCATCATCATCAAAGGATTGCTTTCAGGTATGAAAATTCTCAAAAGTAGACAATAATATATTGAATCTATCAAAAGTATCAAAAAGTATACTATCTTAAGTAGACAATAATACATTGAATCTATCAAAAGTATCAAAAAGTAGACTATCTAAAGTAGACAATAATATATGGAATCTATTAAAAGTATCAAAAAGTAGATTATCTGAAGTAGAAAATAATATATTGAATCTATCAAAAGTATCAAAAAGTAGATTATCTGAAGTAGACAATAATATATTGAATCTATCAAAAGTATCAAAAAGTATACAATAATATATATTATCTTAAACTTAATATAAAATAAGTCCTTATAACATTCTCAGAGATAAAGATCTAATGAACAATTGTAGAAGCAATGAAAGTTCACCATATAAGCTGTTTGGTTAAAGAAAAGAAAACTTTTCTAGAAAATTTTAAATCGCCTAAGTAATCAAAGCTATTTGGAATCTTTCCTTATTTAAGACCTCTTCGTGAAAATAAAAACTTTTCAGATGCTTAAAACATTTAATAAAATCGTTTCAATTCATTCTCGATTTAAACATTTTTTAACGTATTGTATCTTGGAAAACAGATTGTATGGCATCTGATTTCTAAATACAACTTCATGTTGTTTATTTCCATAATAATTTATACAACTGCATTTTTAATAATTTTCAATAATATTATATGAAATGCATGATTCAATAAAATTAGACTGGAAAGCTTGTAAAATAATGTATCTAACTTGTGAAACAAATTGTACACAGTAATTTAGGTAAATGTTACTATTACAATTTGTTCAAAAAGATAAACATAAACATACAAAAAGTTTTTAAAAAATTTAATAATTGCCACATTATTGAAATATTCTGAGTCCAACAAAACTAATCAAACATTTTACGAACTATGATTATTGAATTATTCAATTATGATCCAGAGCCGTTTATCCTATTGTTTATTTACAGTAACACAACTTCAACAATAGAATTTATGAATTTAAATTAGAAATTGAATTACTGATGCGTTAAAAAAATCTTCTTTATTCAAACATAATAGCAATGGCAAAATATAGTTTACATTTTAAACCAATCTTTTTATTGAATTTATATTTTGATAAAAGAAGTTTCATATTCAGTTATATAAATAAGAATACATTTCAATTTATGGACTATTTAAAAAATGAAATAATTTTGATAACAATTGAGAGACTTCAATAATATTTTTTAAAAACACCAAGCCTTATAAATCACTATTTATCTGACATTTTTAACTGGATATAAGTTTGAGATAACTTCATAAAACTTTATGTTTTGATTTGACCTGACCTTGAAATATTAATATATCAAAAAGTACCTTACTGAAACAGTTTCAGAGTATTTATTTTTCAAAACTTCATAAAGCTTTATAAAACATAACTTCATAAAGCAAGACTAATAATCCAAATGTTAATTTTGACAGGCTCCGATGCAACGAGGGCAATTTTGGCAGGAGCATCAGCTATTTTGGTTTCCAATCACGGTGGAAGGCAAATGGATGGTGACCCGGCAACGGTTAGTTAAACTTTGTTTTATATTTTACAAATAAGAATTTACAAGTCTGAACAGTGGTAAGTAGGTTCCATTTATTAATAAATGGCATTAATCATCATGTGAATCGAGAAATCTACAGAATAGAGTAAAAAAATCTACAAAATAGAGAAATAATCATCAGGAAAGATACTAGTAGAAACGTTTCATAAAGAAAAAAAATATTTCTCAGATTAAATATTTAAAATGTAGATCTGTATGAAATTTGAGAACGAATCCGTCTAATACTTGGCAGTCTGTCGATTTCTTCTGTTACATGTGTGAAGAATGTGTAAGTTAAGACTGAAATCGCAACATTAATGTTTGTAGCCAAATAAAATAGCCATTAGACTCATACTAGCAGGATGAGTCTAATAGCTAGGATGTTATCTGGTTTACCAAGTTTTCACCACATATTCTCTCACTATTCAATGAGACAACCCATACATTTTGCGCCAAGAGTATGGCGTACGTGTGCGAGTTGCTGTTGGTGATGCTGGCTGTTGTTTCAAATGCACCTAATGACTTTTGCTGCTGATAGAGGGCGACACAACAGCTGTAAAATGTTGCTTATTCCAAGTGACAGGTTACAATTATGAAAACTATGGAAGTACCGAGAAGATTCGCAACGTTATGGTTTGTAGCTGAGTAACATAGCCACTAGAAAAAAGTAGCTAATATTGTCCGGTTAAGAGTAGGTTTTGTGAGGCACCTATCCACATAAGGGGCTTATCCTCCAGCTCATCTATGTTTAGTAGTGCACTGCAGAGGGAGAACTGGCAACTGAATAGAAAAACAGCATGTTATTTAGATACAGTGAATTAAAAAAAGGAAATTTAGTTTGGGATCTTATGGCAATTGCAATGGTTCTGAAAATTAATTTCAATCGGTAAAAGAAAGGCGTCGAAAACGTATTTCATTTTCTGGGGGCAGTGTATTAACAACACGATAGCCATTAATAGCCAAAAATTGGGTGATATGTAATTAAAATCAAATATATTTCTAGTATCTATATATCGAAATCTTTCGTCGTTAATTCCATACATTTTATAAATAAGTATCGATTTTCTTTACTCTACTTTAAAGCGTGCATTAAAATGAGAAAAAAAACCGAGCACTATTGGAAACAGGGCGTATCCCATAATTTTGTATGGAGAAAAAGGAGAGAACGTCATTGTTAAAGTGTATGTAAGAACGTTTTGTAGGGATGTATTTATCGTATATGGTTTTATTTATCATAATGACAGACAGTACATAATACAATACTTCTGTTCCCAGCATTTTAATGAGATAGAATAAAGTCCATAATAAAAGTTGTTATTTCCAGATGTATAAATAATTCTTTCACTCATATTCAAACATTGTTTCAGTGAGTAAATCTAGAATCGAAACAAGAACTGGTGTCCTGGCACAGATGTAGCGCCTAGCAATTTGAGTATCCTGGATTCGATTCCAGGTCTGGGTATGGTTGTTCTGTGTTCTTTCTGTGAAGTGTGGGAATGTGACCCCCTGTAAAAAGGATTTGTGCTAGTGAAAGAGAAAAGTGGGTCTCATCTTCATATGAGCTAGAAATCAAACTTTTGCCCTCGAAAGCTCAGGGGTCATTACCCTCAGAAGCCACTACATCCCTCCTACCTTTGTAAAGAGGACACATTATCATCATTGAAATAAGGAAATAAGAAAATTAATTTTCATGTTCTTTAATTTATAATATGCAGAGTAAAATTTAAATTAGTTCATAATTAAATATTTATTTATAAAACAGTCTTAATGAAGTGTCCAACAAGTTAATGTCATGACCAAATTTGTTAGTTTTAAGCTCGCATAAGTTATGCTTACAGATAAAAATCGTTTCAAAGATAATATCCTAAATTCTATTTTAATACCATATCTTCATTTTCGTTAAGTGACATGACCTACTTCTTCAATCTTCGTCTATATTTTTTCCATAGCCTGCATTCCAGCTTATTTTTT
>JAOUZG010017399.1:4284600-4299233 GCA_026289955.1 Argiope argentata
GAGAGAGAGAGTCGTGGCCTAAAATCATGTAGAAAACACATAATGAATTTTCAATTTCGTTTTTTATTCCATCTCATGAAACAAGCTGCGCAGCACAACAGCAGGAGAAGGATTACAAGGTGTAAAAAAAGGCGAAACATCTATTTCTGGTCTTATATTCTATGATATTCTCATAAATCACACACGAGTGGATTTTTGACAGATATTCTTATACATTTGATCTTGGAAAGAGAAACGCAGAAATCAGTGATTAATGATTCATAAAAAGGATTTGTCTAAAAGAATATTTACAGTAATGATTTATCATCTTGGCACTTGGTGTAATTATGCATTATCTTTATAATACCTCAATTGATTTATTAAATAGGAAAAGTGGGATGGATCAGGAAATAATAAAACAATTTAGAATAAAGTTACTATGGATTAAATTAAGACACAACTTTACAAATTATTTACAATTAAAATTGAAGTTTAAAATATCATTCCATATATAAATTATAAATCAATTTCGAATCATTTTTTTCAGAATCAGGCAGAAATATCCGAAAAATAAAATTTAAGAACCTTGATATATCTGAAATATAGTACAGCATCAAAATTTCATATTTAAGATTTTTTGATGAAACTCGTATTTTTCTTTTGTTTCATAAAGTAAAAATGTGTTTTGAGGCCTCAAGAAATGCCAAATCGTAAATCTTCATGGATAAGTGGCGAAATAATCTTTCTTTAAGATTGCTATACATTGTTTTTTGTTTTCTCAACATCAGACAAACTAAAATTATTATTCGAGTCTGCAAAAACAATTACTTTGATGTTGCGCAGAAAATATATTTAACTGTTTGTTGACCATACTCCATCTAAAAATTTGGAAACAAAGAAAAAAACGAAAGTTACTGATTGGATTTTTATTTATACATTATTGTAAAGAACCAGGCAAAGAATTCCTTCCTCAATTCGTTATTAGTTAAAAAGGAATCGTAGATCATATGTCGCATAAGCCCATCATTGCTCATCCGATGTGGAATCAGAAATCGATACCTGCAGTTCAAACGAAACTCATACATAATCATTTTGCATTATCTGCGTTTAACAATACTGAAACTAAATTCATTATTGGATTTGTTTTATCGATTAAGTTTACACTGGATAAGAGATCTAAAGCAGAAAGAGAAAGCCTTGAAGGAAAAGCAAAACAAAATTCGAAAACCAATATTGTGAAAAGAATTTTGAAAAACAGACTTCATTGCTTGTCTGTTCTCCGAATGTAAATAAGAAAATTAAAAAATTTGTCTCTATACAGTTAAAAGAAGCAAAATATAAGATCCTCATATAACATAGAACTAACAAGTAATTTAATATTTTTAAATTCGTTTGAAAAACATAAAAGGCGAAGGTACCAGTTATTTCTGTAATAAAAGTATTGAAAATAAAACGAAAACAACATGTTTATAAGTATTTAAAAAATCTCGATGCAATTTGAATCGTTTAAGTACAAATATAAAAAAATATTTCAGCCATGAGTATTCGCATTACCTCATTATTAACCATACTATTCTGTTCATTTCAATTTTATCCGAGACATTTTGGACTGTTCATGGAACATAATAATATCAAGTTTTATAAATATTTCATATTTTTCAACAAGGATTTATATTATTTCGTTGAAAAGAATTTTATTTAGATGTATTTTCTTTATTTTTTTCGATTTATATGAATGTATTGCTCTGCCCTATGCGATCAAATTCTGTTTCATCATAATCATGCTCAAAATCTTGCATTTTATATTACTCACTGCAAGAAGAATTATTTTATATCATTTAATGTAATAGAAAGAGTCAAACTTCAATTCGTAAAAAATATTCCTTTTGGAAATGAAGCACTTCGTCACAAAGGAAGTCAATAAAAAAAGTTTTTATTTGAGAAATTGGGGGGGAGCTAGAAATTCAGCCGAAACGAATTTATCTCTAAAGAATGCTTACAATTAATGAACAATTAATTAATTTTGGGACTGGTAAACACTATATGCCATATAAACAAAACATTAAAATATGTTTGGTTGGAGTTGGAATTTAATGGCTCAAAAATCAGATAGGGCTATGCTGCACCAAATGCATGGAAAATGCATAATCAGATAATAAAATACAGTGAATAAAAGTTCTAAAATAAACTTAATCCGCTTTTTTAAAGTTAAATATTTAAAAGCAAGTGGCACACTAAAAAACTAATCGCATTCGATGTAAAAGTCTAGCGATTGTAAAAAAAGGAAGATATTAGAAAAAGGATTTTCTCCCACTAGATCGTTAAGAGATAAAATCATATTAAAAATGATCGACGTTGTTGTTTAAAAACTGGACACTCGGTTAAAATATGCTCAACTGAATAGTGTTTCTGGCACGCTCTACGAATCGGCGCGGTTTCCTCAAAAAAATTATGTTCATGTGCAAAACATGTTATCCCAATTCATAAATGAGTCAGAATAATGTCCTTTCTACTAACTAAAGCGCTAGATCATTTACAAAGTATGGGTTTTAACGAATTGTATTCATTATTTTCCTGCAAATCCCATCGTTGCTGACAAATTTTGTAACTATGCTTTTTTATGAAACATTTAACATCTGCTAAATGGACTAATCTGTTAGGTGGGAAAATATGGAATTAAATCATTATCTTTATATGTTAGCAAAATTTTGTCTCTTCTAAAGGTACTGAGACAAAAACCAACTGGAATCAAGGCATGAGAAATGTAAATAAGCTAGTATTGCAATATAAAGTATGTGGTATAACGCTGCTTGTGATAACTTTATTTTCTATGAAATAAATGATTTATAAAAGGCAATATTACTTATGATTTGCAGTTAAGAAGCCTCAACTTTCTGAACAAATGGCAAACAAAGAAATATATAGAATGTTTTTAATTTACATGTTGTATAACTACTTAAAATTACATATCAGAATAGTATTAGAATGTCCTTTAAATGAATAAATACAAATCATGCGTTTGTGAATCAGTTAGTAATGCAGAATACGAAACCGAGTAAATTAGATTAGATTAAACATTAGTAAAGGGCCTTAAAAATTCTTAGATAAATCATTTATTAAAAGTAAATACCTGTTGGCTAAAATTCTGAGATAATTAATTATTGTTATTTTAATACCGATTTTGGAATAATCTTTATCGTCTCAAATAATTCTGTATATTGTTTCCCTTTCCTCTCCATCCAAATAATTTTCTGTTACAACTTATCATGAACATAGTCTTCTTATTTTTGAGAGAAAATGCACAAAATATCTTGATAAAATGACTGCAGAGAAAAGTTAATGGAGAAATTCATTTAACATTATCTTCTCATTACGCAAAAAATATCTCATAATAATTACTTTTAAAAGGAAATAAGATTCACAGGAATATTGTGCCCCTATAAATGTGTCAAGTAAAATGTGTATTTATTTTGATTCTTTAATCTTTTAATATAAAATGAAAGCTCAATTCCAGATAGAAGCCCTTCCCCGAGTAGTGGACGCTGTGAACAAATTGTTTCCTCTCAGAGATGTCTACATGGACGGAGGAGTCCGGAGCGGTCAGGACGTCTACAAAGCCATTGCTAGGGGAGCTAAAATGGTTTTCGTTGGTAGGCCTATAATCTGGAGTCTAGCAATAGGGGTGAGTTAATTTTTGATGATGTGTTTTGTCTTATATTTATACTAGCTATTCGATAAAAAAGAATTATAAATTAATAAGTCTTTTTTTAGTTATTTAGCCTTCGATTTTTTTTAACCTTTTACAAATATTTTATATTGCATACAATGCATCTATGCAAAAATTCTGCAATATTTAAATGTCATGCTAAAAGATAAGATACTCCTATAATTATCAAATTCATGAAAAAAATCACATGGTGCTAAATCAGGATGTAATATATACTTATCGTTATTTAGCTTTCAAATTTCTTTGGCTTTTTACAAATATTTTCTATTACATACAATGCATCTATTCCAAATTTCTTCGGTCTTTAAATACCATGCAAGAAGATATCTTCTGACAGGTCCTCCTAAATTTCTCTTGAAATTCATGAAAAAAATCACATGGTGCTAAATCCAGATGCAGTATAAAAGTGCCGTTGATTTTTAGAAGGTTTTAAGAAGACGTTTTGGAATCCAATGCTCATAATCACTAGCTCAATGCACTTTTCATGTGAGCAAAGAGGGAATGATATCCAATGAAGTTTTTAATATTATTGATATGTCTTTCAATGTGATTCAACCATTTACCATTAATATCGCAGTGTTTTTTTTCCTATTTACTTAAATTGGAACAGTTACTGAAGCACTGTGTGGTTTGCTTTGCATTTCATTTTCTTCTCAAATAAAGCATTTTGAATAACTTTTAGCTGTGCAAAAGGATTTCCCTTAAACTTCCTACAGTATCACATAGTTTCAACGTACGATTTTTTTTAGGCAAAAAGAAAAAAAAAAACGATTTAATGTGTTTTTGAACTATTACTCTTTTTTATGTTGCTGGTAAAAGTGAAACTAGTAAAGTAATTGGCGTCATAACCATGAAACAAGTGACATCTATATTACTACCTCGCAATTTATGTAAAATTAATTTGATTTTTTTTCTTGACTTATTTAATCGCTTTTAAATATTTTTATCATTCTTTACTGAATAGCCCTAGTATATTGACTATAATATCTATATAGTCTGTTAATTCTGACATGTATAGGCCCATTTTTTTGCAATACTGGATTTTAACTGATTTATAACTAAATTATAAATTTTTATTATATATAAGTTGTTGTTTCTTATGGCACTTGCCATGCACACTCTCACTGAGGTAGTCAGCTATTTAAACCTAATTAGCGTTTTTTTTTCTGTAATAGCGCCAACTAGGGCCAAGGGTATGACTTTTTCCACTCACTATCACATTCACTTGCTTAGCCTCTTTTTACAGGATCGCAGAGAAGACACGCTTCTCCCATTTTAGGATGCTGCTTATGTATAAGTAACATTATAGACAAAAAAAAAATATCAATAGTTTGAATATTGTAGATTCATTGCAGTGCTTTCATAATACTCATTGCTCTACTAGAATTGCTGCTGTTGTTACTAATGGTACATGCCGTGGACAAAAGTGCTGACATCCGTCACAAATTTTAATGCGATTGAACGTCTCTTGATTTTAATGTAGAGCCAACTAAGAACAAGAGTACGACTTATCTACATACACATCACATTCACTTGCACCACCGTTTTTTACAGGATCGCAGAGAAGACACATTTCTCCCATTTCAGGATGCTGCTAATATATATTAACATTATAGACAAAAAAAATATCAATAGTTTGACTATTGTAGATTCATTGTAGTGCTTTCATAACACTCATTGCTCTGCTAGAATTCCTGTTATTGTTACTAATGGCACTTGTCATGGGCAAGCAAGCTGACGTCTGTCACCTATTTTAATCCGATTAAACGTCTCATAATTTTGAAGTGGCGCCAACTAGGCCCAAGAGTATGACTTGGCTACACACTCATCACATTCGCTTGCCCAGTCCCTTTTTATAGGGAGGAACAGTCACACATCTCACAGATAGCTCACAGAAGAACAACCATGCCCGAACTGGGACTCGAACCCAGGGACTCTCAGAACATGAGGAAGACGCGCAACCTCTGTAGTAGAAAGCAGGCAACTCCTTACTTTCTGTAGGAAAAAAGACGCCGAAAATATTTTCCTGGAATTATAGTTGTAAGTGTCTCACAGATAGTGCACAGAAGAACAATTATGCCTTAACCGGGAATCGAACTCGGGATTCCAAGATGAGGAGGAAGACGCTCTACCTCTATGCCAGGAGACCACTACTGGAACTGCTAATTTGAACTATCCATGACAAACTTTTTTTAGGTCAAATATTCTTCAGGATTTATTTAGTAATATTTTATTTATCAAACATAATGGATTCACGTTTATTTACAAATTGCTACAATCTGCACCGTTTTTATTAAATTTCAGAACAAATTTTTCTGAAGAATTAAGACGATTTTCGTTTCTATAAATACATTACCCAAGCATAAATTGCAAATTTTAATATCCAGATTAATTCTGACTTATTCCATGATTCATTCTGCTTTATATCGCTTAGAATTAGACTTAAGCACTAGATGTCCGTCACGCGATGAAAGGATTTAAGTTGTCGATGTCGATGTTAGCATTAACATGTGTTACGAAAATTCAGAGACAGGAATTGCAGTAATTCCATCTAGCTCAGACAAAAAATAGAGTAATCTGATTTCATTCATGAGGTATTAAGTTGTCTGCATTTTTTAAAAAGAAAACTATAAATAAATGGTTAAGAATAGTTATCAAAACTACAGAAATGGATTTTCATTTAAATGACAAATATTGAGAAATTATCAATCAGATTTAAATACGAAACACTTTTCGTATTTAAATCTGATTGATAATTTCATGTAAAGTTTTTAAAATTATTTTTGTAAGAATTTAATCTTACAAGGACCAATTGATTTTTTATACATATTTACTAATTTGGTTTTTTTAAAAAAAAGATTGCAAGATTACATTTGATTTTAAGAAGCATATCAGGATTAAAAAATTATAATTATAAAAACACTTTCTATATTCATGAAGAAATGTGATAAAACAAAGTAAAATGGTGAAAAAAAGAATTTTTATTTGAAATCTAAAAGTAAATTTTTAAACCTGCAATGTATTCGACGCAATTTAAAAGTATGGAACTTTTCTTATGAAACTTTTAATTGAAAATGACTTTTTTATTATTGTTTCCTATATTTGACATTATGATTTGATTTCAGAAATCATTCATTAGTTAATAATCATTAGCATTAATAAAACTAATTTGTATTTTTGTTTATTTTGAATTCAAAGAAATTATTACAAGAAATTTAAAACTTTATAAATTGATAAATCATATTAACTTGGTCATATTTTTTGTAAGACAATGCATTATAATACAAAAAAATTCAAAATTTCCCAATTTTAATTTTAACATCTTAATAATAATTTATGAGTTTTCACTACATAATTAAAAAATAGTTGTTTTTAAAAAAGGTAGATTTTCAATAATTCGACTATATCTCTAAAAACGCTTAAGAAATTTCAATTTCATTATTCAATATTTTTATCCCTTTTTTAAAAAATAATTATAAAAAAATATAACAGAATTTTAAAACTTTTATTAAAATTAAAATTTATATAATAAATTAAAATAGAAATGATTTTTTTAAAAAATTTAATTTTATGATTAATTAAGTGTTGAAGAATTATATTGTATTAGGTATAGTATACGTCATACTTTAACAAAAATTATTTGTCATAATTTAACCCTGTGCGTTAATTTCCTCTTCCAAAAAAAAAAAAAATTCAGAAAATTGCAGAATTCGAAATCATTCTGCGATTTTCAAAATTTCCCAAATAAGAAAACTTTTCAATAAGAAAACTTTTCAATTTTTTTATGCAAATGACGTCCACTTTTTAAGAACTTACAACTGCTCAGATGGTAGTATTTGTTGAATTACAATGGCTTTCACCGTCCTTAAAAGCAATCAATCCATCAACCGAACCAATATTTTACGGTTAAATGATCATCCACCTGTTGGTTTATATTTTTGCATGCGAGTAATTGTGGCAACTCTGAAATCGAATGGTTTAGTTTGCAAAATTTCATTCACAGTTTTAGCAATTAAAATGCAGATTTTTATCATATATTTTATGTTTTTTCTATCATTTTTTATCAATCTATATTTCTGCTTGCCTGTGAAAGCTATAACTCAAATTTCCTGAACGGAGATCTGTTATTATCTTAAAAAGTTAAGTCTCGTTATATTTACATTCAATTCCTACCATTAGCTTTCACTCTCCTTATATATATATATATATATATATATATATATATATATATATATATATATATATACCTTGTTCAAATTTATCATCCTTTGTATTCTTCCAATTAAGTTCTAGTAAATTTTTTTAAACGTGCATTGGATGACATTTGATGTTAATACAGTTTTTCAGATATTAAATCATTAGTTTTCTTTTTATTAATTAATTAAAAACTAACGTTCTAGCCAAAAATCTTCATTTCCTAACCGTCCATCAAATAAGTAACGAATATAGTTTGTTTTTTCTCCAAGCTAGTGAAGTTAGGCTTAATATGTTTTCGGCCGATTATTTTAAACGTTTCTTTTTATTTGAATAATGTCTGGTTCATTTAAAATCAAACATTGTTAATCTTTTTTTTCCGATTCATTTTGAAATACTTTCGAATTAAAATAATACAGGATAGAGAAAATTAGAAATTTCTAATCTGTAATGCGCACTCCAACTGGTGTAGAAAAATCAAGCATTTTGAATTGTCACAAATGGCTTTCAATCCTCAATGAGCGTTAAAAATTCAATTCTGGTATAATTTTTTATCAATTATATATAACAATTGTAATTGTTGGACCGTAATATTCTGGTTGGTGTGGCGTTGGAATCGCATCCCTTGTGTTGCGAGCTCGAGCATCATATATAGAATGGAGAATGGGAATTGAAAGTTATTTCGCTTTCTATTTTGCTACTTAATATTGTGGTTCTGACATATTTATACACATATTTATATTAATTCTAATTATTTAATAAAAAGTCACTAAAATAAAAAATTTCTTTTTTAACCTAAATAGGAATTGATTATATATATATATATTCTATCACATTTATACATTTCTAGCTTTCACATTTTAACCCTTTATCTACTGACGGTACTTGTAAATACCATTTAAATCTGGATTATACTTTCGTAATATGACTACTTTTGGTGATAGTAATCTGAAAAACATGGTGAATGTAACCAAATAACAAGAAGTTATTGTAAGCTAAAAGTAGAAATAAAAAATATTTAATTAATAGTTTAACTAAATAAGATATTGCTATTAATTAATTTTTTTCTTTGATTCTCTGGGATTATTCTTAAAGCAAACTTAACTAATGGTGCAAAAATGAAGTTGGAAAATTAATGGCAACATAATTCAGAAGATAAAGGGTTAAAGTATTTCCATAAATAATTTATGTGCAAAACCTATTTTGAATAATCGATATCAATTTGTAGTTTTTATGAAAATAGTTTGTTTCGTTGCTGTTAATTCAAAAAATAATAGTTGATTTCTTTAAACACACAATTTTTTTATTAATAATTTCACTTCATCGATTTTCTTTCTATCAAATTTAAGCACTTGCATTTTTCGATAATGATTATATTTCTTTTCTTTGGTTGCAGTTGGAAGGAAAATATTCAAAATAAAATGAAGCAAAAAGACAACACTTTGAAATACAAGTTGTGGTGATTTGGGGAAAAAATATACAAAATAAAAGGAAACAAAAAAGACAGCACTTTGAAATACAAGTTGTTGTGATTTGGGTGAAAAATATTCAAAATAAAAGGAATAAAAAAGACAGTACTTTGAAATACGAGTTGCTGTGAATTGGGTGGAAAATATTCAAAATCAAAGGAAGCAAAAAGACAGCACTTTGAAATGCAAGTTGTGAATTAAATTAGTCTTTTTAAAACTTAAGTAGAAAAAATTCTGACTATCGTATATTTTTAACTCTCTTGAAATGCTTAAAATAATAAATTTGCTTTAATTAAAGTTTTGATATCTTTAAGTCCAATTGCGGTAAGATCATAGATATTTCCCACCAGAGGTATGAAATTATTTTAAGGTTATTGGATGAAGTATCTAAAATTTAAATTTTTTTTAATTATATTTATTAATACGCATTTCAATACAAGTAAAAAATAATTTTTAAATTATTAAAAAAAACTTACATATGTTTGGATAAAAATTTAATCCAAACGAAATAAAAATAACTTCCTACTCAACATAATTCTTTGAAAAATTCATTTCTTTAATGTGATGAAATAGTGGATTTATGGAATAAGCTGTTCTTAACAGATTAGAACAGTTCTTAAAACTGGAATATTTAAATAAAAATGAATATTAAACATAATTTAAGCTTCTATCTTTATTGCTTCTAAGATAAAAACTAAGCAATTCTGTAGTAAAATTCTGCGTTTAAAAATTCAAAAAAATATGCAAAAAGACATTGTTAACTATGAATATTACACTAAAAGCTAAAAAATAATTTACAATCATGATTTTGTTAGGGAAAGTTAAGGAAAATGTTCGAAATAATATAATGGAATGGAAAATTTTCGCTTAAACAGAATACAACGCATTTAAGATGGACTTTTTTTTAAATGCATAATATATTTAACGTTCTGGAAAAGCAGAAAATAATTTAGTTATGAATTTTTCATTAAAATACCTTCTTTAACTATATACTTTCAAAAATGAGTTCATTTTATGGTGCCAAGAAATTATTTCTGATAAAAGAGCGAATGTATTTTTGGAGCATCATTTAAATGGTTTAAAGAATAATAGATATTTTTAGCTTAAGCAAATCCATTTAAAAACTCGTCATCTTTTCTGAAGCCTTTTTTTTTATTGTATTTCTTAAGTTTTTCATCAAGAGTAATGAAAACACATAAACATGAACAGATTTAGGAAGTTTAGAAATTAATAACAAAATCAAAACTGCTCTGCAATTTAGATAATGTTATTTCTCTGAAAAATGAAACTTGACTTTCTAAATTATAACTCATTAAAAGTTTTAAATCATTAATGAATTAAATAATTGAGCTGACGAATTGTAAATAATGTTCGTTTTATCCAATTCTATAAAAATAAAGCATTTTATAAAACAAAATTTATTCATTATCTAATTGAGAAAACAAGGTTTCTGAAGCTTTCATTATGTTGAAAAAAAAACAAATAAGTCAGTCTTTTCCATTTAAATCAGATAAAGTTTTATTTACTTATTTTTTATTTGCTATTATATGTTCTTATCTTACTTTTCTCCATTTTTACATGCTTCTACGGCTATTAAATCTAAAAATGGAAAGAAAAATTTTTTTATTTATTTTATACAAATTTCCAATATTGTTTATTACACTGTGTGGATTAAATAAACTCAATTTTTGTTACGTCACATATAAGGATCTTTATCAGAAAAATCTGATTATTATAAAAAGAATTTTAGTAATATTTTTATCTATCAAAATCATTCCGTAATTTTGTAATTAGAGGTATTATTTTTTAAGTAAAACAGTCAATTGTAAAGAACTCTGAAAAAAACCCTCTATAGAAAATAACTAAAAAAAAGAATCATAATATTTTGAACAATTTTTTTCATGTAGGTAACATTCCAAAAATTTCCCCAAAATTCATAAATTATGTATAACAATCCGTTTTTATCTCCCTGTTTTACAATGTTTAAATTTATTGTATGATAAAAAAAATACATAGATTTATCGAATTCTGAGATTCTAAGAGATTCTATATTCGAATTCTAAGATTCTAAGAGATTCTATATTCGAATTCCAAGATTCTAAGAGTTTCTATATTCTATATTCGAATTCTAAGATTCTAAGAGATTCTATATTCTATATTCGAATTCTAAGATTCTAAGAGATTCTATATTCTATATTCGAATTCTAAGAGATCTATTGAAGAAAAAAAATCTTTTATAATTAATGGGAACATTTATTTTTAAAACTGAAGGATACATTTTGGTTTGGGCAACAAATTTAAATATTTTTATTTAAATTTTCTTGTATTTCAACTTTTATCTATGTAGTCATTGCATTTGGAATAATTTCAATATCAAAATTCCTTTGAATGTGTAGAATTTGGGATAATTTTATAATTTAACCAGTAAGTGAATAAAATGTAGGATTATTCTATAAAACTTTCAATATCTGATTAAGTAAATTCAGCAAATCCGTCAAAAAATGTTCAGGGAAACATTTCTCTCTGGATATTTCTTATAAATATTTTTTTATTGATACGACATTCATATTATTTATTATGATACTAAATTTGAAGTCAATACACAAGTTTGTACATTCCTTAAAACTGTCTTAAATAATTCTTAAAAACTATAAAAATAATTCAGCTAAGATTTTTCTTACAACTTTCAAAATTATTTCTGAGAAAACTCTTAAGTAAAATTTCTTAAACTACTTTTGTTCAGGGGCAGTTAGTTAAAGATTTTAAAGATAAGATGCTCTTATTTTTCAATTAAAAATATTTTCAGGATTCGAATATAATAGGAAACCATGATACGTAAATAAAATACCTATTTAAAGGGGGGAAATGAAAAAAACCTATGTTAGATTCGATTCTAGACGAATACAATGTCTGGGTTGCATTTTTATTAAATTTACTGTCAATTTTCAAAATTTAAGTAACTGTTTCTGCTTTCACGCTCAAATTTGGGTTTTTGTTTTGTATATTCTCCATTTTCACCTTTTGGCCGAAATAGGAATTCTTAATTTTTATTGTACATTTCATTTTCCTGACTATTAAATAATGTGCATAACAAGTTTCAACAAAATACATCATCCCAAACTGATTAGAAATACTTAAAATATAACCATATTGTATTATATACAAACTAAAATCAATCAATAAATGAGCGACATAAGAAGTTTGTTATAAAAGGAAATAATTTCGTTAAATTTTGCTTTTATATATGATATTGTTTCTGAATTTTTATTGTATTTATATAGGGTTCCAAAGGTGTGAATAATATGATGACTATTTTGAGGGATGAGTTTAATGAAACCATGCTTTTATCAGGTAAGCAAAACATTTATTATTAAGAAAACAATACAAAATATTATAATTTGCAACTATACTACAAAAAATTATTTAATAAAATTAAAAAAAATATGTTTTCATTTATTTATGACAATAATTTTAATTTCCTTAAAAACTTTAAGTAATACTAATAGATACATCATTTTTTTACAGAATCACGAAATAATTACAATAGAATAATAATTGGTTCTTACGTATTATAACAGACAACTTTATCGCCAAATTTGAAGTCATCGCCAATGAGTTGCTAAAAGACCAATTATGGCAATCTTGCAATGGTGTAATCCGTTGATCTTTATCGCCAAATTTAAATCCATCGCCAAGAAATGATTAAATCTCTGGTGATCGTTGGCGAAGACGGTATAATACGCGAGTACCTAATAATTTCACAAGTATGCGAAAATTTCAAAAACAAAAATAAAAATAAACGATAGAATTATACCAGCAAATCATTATTAAAATAAAAAGGAGAGAAGAAATCAGTAAACCTGTAATAAAAAAGTCTCCAGTTTCAATTTTTCAGATTCTGTAAACTGTCATTCTAGTTCAAAATAAGTCGAGGGTCACAATGCCATCTATTGATAGCTCATATGTAACGTAAAGTCTATTTTTATTGTGGCAGATGGTTTTTTTTTATTAATTATAGTATGCATTCTTAAAATTATGTTAATATTAAAGATTTATGTAATGCTGATATCCAATTATTAAAATTTTAGCAGGTAAATTTTAGATTATACTGCGTAGCTCTCAAAATTGAAATGTTGTCATTATGAGGTCGATATGTCATTAATTTTAAAATATGCCTTTGATGTTTTTCTTGTGACTGTCATTTTACATCAGTTACTCCTCACTATAAAAGTTACTTATATAGTCACATTTTATAATAAATCAAGCTTAATAACTTGATTTATGACCCACATTCATTTAAAGCAATAAGTAATATTCCAAATTTAAATTCATATTTATTTATCCTTAATATATACTTCTTTAATCAGTGTTTATTGAGTAAAAAGTTGGTATCTATAAGGTTATTTTGTATGAATTTCGAATTGTAATAAAAGAATTCTATAAACACGTAATAATGGCAATAGGGAATTCCGATTTTACACTTTATCAGCAAATCTTTTTATCAAACGAGCTTGTGTCGTAGTTTGCCACGACCAAATCCGTGCTATAATGAACTACATTCACAAACCCCTCTCCCATACTATTACAAGACCAAGATCAAAGAATCACACTTCAAAAGATATCCCTCTGTAACCGTAACTCTTAGCAGAGTCAGATAATCACATTCCCTCAAGGATAAACAGAAAAGTAAAACTACAGCACCGAACCTGTAACAGCAAACTTCAGAACTGCATTTTTCATTAGATTCATAAGATTGCACCGTATTGATTAAGTAACAATTGTCAAAGAAACATTTTTCTCAAAGTTTGATTCTACATATATATGCAAGAGTATTTTCTATATAATTTCCATTATTATATAACTAAGGCTGTTCTTTTTTTACTATAGAGCTTGAATTCCAAAATTATCATTGAGTTTCTGTTTTTATTGTGAAAAAAACTGTATTGAAATGGCGATAAACCGCCATGTTTGGCCCTCCGTTGGCTCCCTACCTTAAAAGAAGTTGTCATTATATATAGCTGTAATTTCAAAATTACAGCTTTTTCATTATAAGGATTTTCGAAATTATATATTTTTTCATTATAATGATTTTTTAAAATAATGTGAGAGATTTGGATTTCTCATAAGTGGCTTGGATCACAACAATTCAAGATCTAAAGTCATTGTTAAGTCATCTTTCATGATATTAATGTTATACAATGCTTTATATATATATATATATATATATAAAGCATATCGAGAATTAGAGAATTGGAGATCTTATC
>JAOUZG010017399.1:4314775-4334758 GCA_026289955.1 Argiope argentata
TAATGTAAACAGATGGCAGCACAAGTGCTTATATCTTTTCTTGTTAAGTCTGTGAACCAATTCGTATAAAAGAAAAATGAATAGATAGATAGGTAATTTGAATATTATATATATTTTTCACAGTGTTTAGAAATACTTACTTCCATTAATTATGTCAATACTTTTTTTAAGAAGCAAATAATTATACCTTCATTTTTGCCATATACAAGGCAAAATTATCGTAGAACCGACAAACAATTCAAAAGTTAGAGAACCTAGGAAGAAATTCTTTTTTTTTATTTATTTATGATTTTTCAATTTTTTGAAATGGGAAAGTGATTATTCATGCTTTCTGGCTTTAAAAAATAATTTTAGTTTTGTAATTAAGAATAAAATCTGTTCTTATTATAATTTTTTCCAACCTAAATTGTTCAAAATATCATACAATATATAAAAAAGATAAAATATATAAATATTTTCCGATTATTGGAACAGTGTAAGCTGTAAGATATTTATATTTTTTTCAAGATTTCAAGTAACATTATAAGATGTTATTTAACATTATTGAATTGAAGTTATTCAATATTGTATAATATACAATATTGTATAGTATTTTATAGTATTACTATCAATACCCGCACGGCGTTGAAAGTGGCATAGCATCCAAGAAGAAAAATTAGCTTTAGAGCCCTAAGAGCGGACATTATTTCTCTGATATTCGCTAACCAAACAAACCCTTCCTCTTCAATTTTTGTATCGCTCAACAAAAACTTTTAAGCATTTAATATGTTTCCGTCATGGTTGAATTTCTTTCTTTTGAGCATACTGAGATTTGAATCGCTGTTTAAAATCACTTTAAAAATGCATTGTATATGCATACCACAGCTCTTGCTATTTGCAAAAGCACAGTTAGAGGTTCTCGCGCATACGTGAATAAGCACAAAGTAAAAATCTCGATTATAAAACTCCTTTTTTATTTTGATGTGACTTTAATGTGCTAAAATCTTCCCCAATAAATTCTCTACAAATGGTATAAATATATCTAATATCCGTTAGCTATTTCTCAAGCTTTTGTGGTTCAAAAATGCAGGCGCTTTACGTTCACCTCATATTAAATATTTTAACTATTTTAATTTTCACTGAATATAAAATCTGGAAACTTTCGGTGAGATAAATACTGTCTTATCCATTAAACCACTCAGACTCAATCAATTAAAAAGTTATTTTCAGTATGAAGTAGTATGTAATTACTTATTTTAATTTAATTGGCAATTTAAGTAAAATTAATTATTTACAGTTTTGGTTTTGTAATGCAATATAAAATGAAAAGAGGCTTTATTCGAAATCATTATTTGATATTGTAATAATTAAAGAAAGTGAGATAAAAAAAAGTCGCTATACAAATCAAGTTTTTTTTTCTTTTTTCGAAACCAATAACCCTTTTTGAGCTTGATTTATTTTGTAGATGGTGGGTGCGGGTGTGGCGCGATTCAACCACCATGCACACTGTAAATTATATAGCATTTAATTGTTTTTTTTAATTTACTTTTTATATATTTTATCAGTGGTCATAATCTAAACAGATTTATGAATATATTTGCTTTGATTTTTTTTATCCAAGTTAATAAAATACATTAACGAATTGCTTAAAATAGTTTATTATTTTTTGAGGATATCTTCTGACATTGAACAAACAGTAAGAATATCGATCAACATCATGAAGACAGTAGAACAATATCAAGAATAACAGAGAGTTCAGAAATAGATGGTGCATTAACATAAAACACCGCTCGAAGGGCAGAATTTTCTGCAGCAAAACTTTAATTAGTTTTCTCATCCCATGAAAGCTCGTTCCCATCATCCATCGTTCGTCGTTGTGGAATTGGCCTTTGGCCAACCACGATCAAACGGAATCCGACCAGTCATGTCATTTTCATGGCGAGCATACTTTCGTAGCCTGGAGTCAACAGTTTCTCGTCAGTACAACAGGATTTAATATGTGGGACAAAATAAGCGGACTTAAAATACAACTAAACTCATAGCCTTTTCTAGAAACATCGTCTTTCTAGAGAGAAAAGTTTCCTTTTAATTGACTTGAATTTTAATAAGAAATGTATTATCTTTGATAATAAAATTTAAAATACAGAGTTGCAGAGCAAAGAAAAGTTTTCGGAATTCAAAAAAAATTATAATAAATTTTTTTAAAGAACCCAATGTTTTTTTTTTTTAAATTATTGCATATTTTTTATCAAGGTAGATTTTATAGTTGTGAATGATTATGAATTTCTTTTATAAAATAAATTTCGACCTTTATTTTATGACATTTTAAATTAGATAATTTATTTACAACACTGTTCGTGTCTAATTTGTTATTAAGACTTTTCATGAAAAGAGCAATATTGTTTAATTCAAGAATTCATCTCTTAAGTTCCTTTAATTATGATGAAAAATCAAAAATAAGGCTCCGATAAATTTTAAAATTTAAAGGCTAGAATATTTTGCAATTTATATTGTACTTTATAAATATCCTCACTTTTTAGAAATTATTTTAAAGAATTTTAAAGATTAATAATTGTAAACATTCTTATTCTTCTGAAAAGAACTCTGAATTATATTGTACCATCGAATATATTGAATTCACTGCTCAATTATTTTTTTTTGGTGTAAATGGTTAGTTTCTTTTTAAATTTTTTAATACGTTAAACCTTAAATAAACTTTTCAAATCTTAGTAAGTATTATTATTTTTTAGGACATTTTTATTCATGAATACTGAATAAACGAACGATTTCATAGATCTTTAGGAGAAAATTAACTAAAACATAGTTATTTCCTCAACAATAAATATAAAAAAATAAACTCAATTGATCATTATTCCTAATATAAATTGTTAATCGTCTGCTTTATAAGTTTTCATTTGTAGCTGTATAAATTATTTGCTCATCTGGCAACAAGGAAGGGCGGGTGAGTACCACGGAATGAGTAATTTCGTGAACAGCTGTTTTCAGCTGTATAAAACGCGGGAAATAATTCTGGACCACCTGCTTACATGGTGGAAAGAATTTATGAATATGAATAAACATTCTGATTTTGACAAAAGTAAAAGAAATTAAAATAGACATCCGGCTAAATGAATATACACAAAAGCAATGTTATTTTGACAATGACTGATTATTCGCATAATGAATGCGAATAATTTTGCTCAGATATTTACGTCTCGCATTCAGAATTATTTTGGTTTATAACATGATTTTACATTGAATAAATTGATTCGTGGATATTTAAAAACCATGATGGACTTTTTCACTTTTTGGGACATATATCCCAAAATATATTGATCAACAAAATTTTCAATTTTAAACCAACATACTCAGATAGTAAAATAAATCCTTCGCTTTATAATTTAGGGTCTCCAATTTTTATAATAAAACTTTTTCATAGCGTTAAAAAGTACTTCTTTTCGCAAATGAAAAAAAAAAGGGCTTTTCAATACATCAGATTATTTTTTTGAGTCAGCGAATTTTATACGAAGAAATTTGATTAAATTCGAATAGAGAAATTCTGTGAGATTCAAACTCCAGTCAATATGATAATTGGTGTACGTATGTGAAATAAGTGTGCGGTATTTACCTGTACCAAAAATATTTTATCTAACGAATGCCTTAATTATTTCAAAGATGAAACGAAATTATCCTCGGGAAATAAGATATCTTGGAGCCTGCTTCAACTCAAAGCAATTTTTGCGGACGGTTTGCAGAAAAATCAGAGAAAAGAAGGAACTTTTACAACCTCCAAATCTTATTTCGCAAAATATTATTTCGTAAAATCACCTTAGAAGGTATCCAGTTTTCTCAGTTTCTCAAGGATAAGTAGTCGCTGAACATGCTCTGAAAATAGACCAGCAATTTTGTTGGCATCGATGTACAATTTTGTTGAGCCAATTCAACACAAATTAATTTCAATAAAATAACAAAATAGCCAATTTGATTTAATAACCATTCTTTCTCAAATACATTCTGCCCATACCGTTAAAAGAAACTGTCAAATGTAAAGCCAATCAATTATTTAATCTGAAACGAAATCCTAAGCTACTAAAAAGATGTAGAAACTAATTTTGAAAAGTGAAAATTTATTGGAATATGAACTATACATTTCTTTAAAAATATAGAAAAATCTAATGACTACTGTACAAAAGTCGATGAATGAAAAGTTGAGCAAATGGAGCTGAAGCGATTCTGAGACTTACTATCAGAATAAATGCGAATAATGATACAGTGTTTTGAGTTTTAACGCTGCATTCAAGCAGCAAGATTGATCGCTAAATGGTTGACCAATGATGGGTTAAAACTCGTAAATTTTCTCGACATTCGCCTTTGTGTCGGAGCAATCATATATATTTTTTTCTGTCGCTTCTAAAGTTCACCTTTTCATTGGGATGAGTTCTTATGGTGACTTTGTGAAAACGATCATCTCAATGTAATCACCCCATACTCGGCCGGATATTTAGAAAATAGTCATTCCTAGATGGCGCTATGTGAAATATATTATAGAAATTTCCCATCAATCACCAACTTTGTACAAATATAACCTTTGAAAAATGCACAAATGGTGATAAGTTGAGTTATTCAATATGTTCTCGTGTTCCTCTACGGGTGTGAAAACTATGCGAAATTTAACTTTGTTATCTTTAATCATTATTGTGATATGCTCATTATTATAGTAAAATGTGATTAGTATTTCCATTCATGATTGTAGAGTTCATTAGAAAAAGAGATTGCATTACAAATTCACAAAATGTCAACTCCATGCAACATGAGAAATTCGGTGACAATGCGTGGATTTACTCGAGGTAGAGTAATATAACTCAAACATACGTTTTTTTTACAAAATTGATAAGTTAAAAAAATAAACTCGCTAGACAAATAAAAAAGGAATCGTTCTAACTTTGTATTTAAGGGTTAGACCTAATGAATTTTGAAAATTTGTCAATAAAAAATCATTACTTTCCCTCATGTATGTGCAAAGCCCTTCCTCTTTTCTAATTTTGATTCTCAATAATCAAATATATTTAATTTATAGGCGGAAACTTTACTTCCCTTGCCTTCACTGAATTTGTGAGGGAGGACTTAAGGTTACTTTCAGGCATCCTTACGTTATTACATTAAATTTAAATAATACATCATAAAAAATGCATGCCTTAAAATAAAAGAAACAATATTAACGTACATGTGCATCAAAGTTTTAAGACTAAAACTATTGAAAATCTTCACAGAAACGGAATATAGTGCTAAATTTTAGAAAATTGTAAAATTACTTTTCCAATATAATTTTCTTCGTAGCTTATAGTAGATAAAAGGCAAAATTGTAGATAATTTCTCATATTCTGAAGGCATTGCTTCCGTTGAATAAATGCGTTATCGCAAAAGCTCTTCTTTATAGGCCCGCGTTTGAATTCCAGAAACTAATTTAGATATGTCTTTAACAGCCATTAAATGACTACCTTAAATCACTAAAACTATAATCAATATCATATTATATAGAAATCAACATAAATATAATCAATATTATATTATATTAAAATCAATACAAATATAATCGATATTATATTATATTAAAATCAGTGCAAATACAATCAATATTATATTATAATAGAATGAACATAAATATGTTGTTGTTGTTATGACTTACGGCACTTGCCTATGGACAAGCTCCCTGCTGATAAAGCTGCAGTTTTAAGCCGAAAGGAGCGTCTCATTTTTTGAAGTACCGCCAACCAGGGCCAAGAGTACGATTTAGATACACATGCAGGTACGTTCACACATCTCACGGATAGTACACAGAAGAACCATGCCTGAACCCGGGACTCCCAGAACACGAGGAGGGCGCACAAAATTTGTGCCAGAAAGCCAGCAATGTAAATATAATCAATATTATATTGTATTAAAATCAAAATAAATGTAATCAATATTATATTATATTAAAGTCAATATTAATGTAATCAATATTATATTATATTAAAGTCATTATTAATATAATCAATATTATATTATATTAAAATCAATATAAATGTAATCAATATTATATTATATTAAAGTCATTATTAATATAATCAATATTATATTATATTAAAATCAATATAAATGTAATCAATATTATATTATATTAAATTCAATATAAATATAACCAATATAAATATAATCAAAAGTATGAAGTACAAAAGTAATATAAAATATAATAAGTTCTTAGTTTAGAGTTTCATAGTTGCTTATTAAAGTATCTAACCATACTTAATTGGAAAATTTCTAATTTCAAACTTTTTACTCTCTCTTTTTTAACATTAGAAACAAAATATTAATTGAGAGAAATATTGTGTAGAAACGAAAGTAATATTGTTGTAAAGTTAAATTTAAAACACACACACACAATTAATATGGAGGGGAAAATATTCTACAAAAATAATTTTCCCTTAAGCTATTGCAGAAAAATATAAAATTTGTTTATTTTTAATGTTTTGTTTAATTTCTAAATTTGTTTAATTCTTAAAATTGTCAACATTAATTTTCTCTTGCTTTAAGTAATAAGTTCTCAAAATGGGACTGAATTCCGCCAAATGTCTGGAAGTATATGTAAAACATACATACACACATGTATAGCTGCACGGGGCTTGATTTATATTAAAATTTAAACAATCATTATTATGTGATATTAGAAGCTGATTCGATAATATTACAGAATTCGATATTCAGTGTAAAACTCAGTATCATACTTATCAGTATATATTCAGTATAAAATAAAACTAATGATTTTATTTTCACTCATTTCAAGAATAATTGGCACTTCGAACATCAGGCAGTAACACATGATAAATAGGACAATACAAGTTGAACGAAAGGAGTTAGATTTTCTACACCATCTGCTTGAAACAAAGTATAATTGAATGTAGCAGACGAAAAAAAAAAAATGAAAGATAAAAAAAGAGGGGAAAAAAAGTCGGTTTATCAACCTCTGATTGATGCAGAAAACTGTCATTCGACTCCACCTGCTTCAGTTCGACATTGAACTAGAACAAACGGTTTGAGCTACATTCACAGAAACGAGGATACATGCGATTTTAAAATGAATTGTTTTGGCGAATCTTGTAATCAATGTTTTCTTATTAGGTGGTAATACCCCTCTTTTTTTTATATTGTCTCCATTCTTTGATCAACGACTCATTGGCCGTGAAATAATCCCCCAAACATGTTCAAAGTAAGGTCTTATTATTCTAAAAATGTATTATGTTAGGTCGAAAGAAATATTTTTTTTTCATACCCCAAATTCTGCCAGACTGTTGAAACGATATTGCCAAGAGGATAAAATTAAATTACCCTACATAAAAACGACAAAAAAAATGTGGGAAAAGTAATTACTAGAATTTGGAAACAAATGGGAAATTTTTCTATAAACTTTTTGTATTATAAATGGCTAGTATAAAATAAATTTAGAAATATCAGGTTATGGCTTAGGATTTTTTAGAAAACAGATACATTAAGAGTAAAATATTATATTTTTTATTTTAAAATGTTTAAGCAGCAGATAGAGATTTTGTAAATCATAAAATCATTTGTAAAACATTGTAAAAGTAATAATTACCTGTCCTATTTTCTGGGTACTATTCTCTCTATTTTTTGTGAAGCAATCTTGAAATCTTTCTAAGACATTTTTATTACTTTTTACATTTTTTATTTAGAATTTTGCTTAGAAAAATACAATGTTTAAGTTAGCGTTTAGTGAAAAGTATTTAACGTTTAACTGATCTCAGTTTTTAAAAAGAAATGACAATAAATATTGTTTAGAATAATAAAATCTATGTTTATTTATTTTATTGTTCATTTTCAATACTGGTAAATTTCGAATCAAAGAGATTTTTTTTTTTGAAAAATAGCAGTCATTCGTCAAATTTGTTAGCTTCTTGTACTAATCTTATAGTGATTCATCAATTTAGGGTTTCATTATTTCAAAATATATTTCTTTAATTTTTAAAGAAAATTGTTAATATTTAGACACATGAAACTGAAAACCATTTTGTGATCGGTCTAAATTAAATTGTGTATATCATCGCTGAATGTCAATACTATAATGGTAAAAACGGACGGTTTCCAAAACGAAAAGTTGGATTTTTTTAAATATAATTTCAAAATGAAGTATTCACATAACCAGGCATTGATTTACAGAAATGCTGTTTCGTTATTTTAAAGAGACTCGCTGAACTCATTATAAACAAGCCATTTAAACTTAGGAAACTATAGTAATTTATTTGGAAAATTCCTGGAAAACAGGATACAATGCATATATGCAATAAACTTATGGCAAATGAATCGAAGCATACTTTAATTAGGATGCAAAACTTCTATAACGAAAAAAATCATAGTTTTATTTGATTTTTATTGGATAAAAAAATACTGATATTTTTAACAGTTTTCAAAGCTTTTGTCGAAATGTAACTATAATTAAAGCAATAATTCCCTTCTGGAAGGCAAAAAAAAGAATAATATAAAAGTACTCATTTCATTCATATTTTTAAAAGACGATTTCCCAGAATCCTGATTAAGTAAGCATATATTTTAATAGAATGATTTTTATATGATAAATATATTTTTTGAAGTTTAACTTAACAGATATAGGGTCTAGAGAAGTATTAAGAAACCATATTAAAAGGCATTAAAAATGTTAAATTAAATCTCTTATCAAGTGGTAATAAGTCGTTAATTAGGCTGATAAACTGAATTTTTCTGCACACAATTGTTTTTGAATGGTATTATGCCATGAAGTAGGATGATAATTTCTTGCACACAATTGTATTTAAGTGGTAATAAGTCGTTAATTAGACTGGTAAACTGTATTTTCTGCACACAATTGTATTTGAGTGGTAATGTGTCATTAAGTAGGATGATAAACTGGATTTATTGTATACACACTCGCACATTTCTTGATGGAAAATTTCATCTCTTTTCTGCAATTCTTAAAAAATCTCCTATAGCGATGAAGACACTTCCCTAAATAAAAATTTGTTTCCTTATTTTAATTTTATCTGTATGTCGCTATAATTTTTTTTTATATTTATAAAAATATTTTGAAATTATTAATGATTTTATAAATTTACTGTGTGTTTCTGAAGTGACGGAAAAAAACTTAAAGAAGTAATCCATTAATTAAATTTCTACTATTAGTTCAAACTCTCCTTATATATATATATATATATATATATATCTTGTTCAAATTTTCAATCGTTAATAAAACTCTTTTTATTTAGCCACGCAAGTTCAAGTAATTTTTTTACACTTGGAGTGGATGACATTTGATGTTAATACAGTTTTTTCAAATATTAATTCATTTTATTAATTAACTAAAAACTAACTTTCTCGCCAAAAATCTCCATTACCCCATCTCCAAATAAGTAACGAATTCAGTTTGCTTTTTCCTCGCGCCAATGAGGTAAGATTTAACATGTTTTCGGCCAATTATTTCAAACGATTCTGTTTATTTTCTTGATGTTTGATGCATGTATAATTAAACATTGGTAATTAATCGATACACTCCGTAAAAAGGGTTTGTGACGTGTATGAGATAGAAGTCAGACTTCTGCTTTCGGGTGCTCAGGAGTCTATACGCTCTGAAGCTACTGCCCCCGTCTATCCGTTGTAAAGCGAGGATAGACAACAAGGACATCAATAACAATTGTAATTCTTTAATAAAAAGTAACTGACATAAAAATGTTCTTTGTTGACCTTAGTAGGAATTGATTTAATTTATATACATATATATTTCTTGTTTGTACTAAAGCAACAGCAAACAATGACCGCTACAGGGAACTGTTTACCGGTAATTTGAAATGTACGTCACGGGTTTAATAAAATGCCTATTTTAAACATCACGCCAACAAAGTTGCACGAGTAATAATAAGCTAAGCACATGTTGCTTCAGGTGGCAAGTGTTTTGAATATCTTTTAAAAAATAAATTCGAAATGTTTATTGCTGACACTGTGTCCCACTAACCATTATAGAGTCTGGCAAGATCAGAAAAACTTGTAATGCACATATTTATGCAGTTGGGTTTCTGACTGTTGTAAACTAGTATTCCATTAAATTTGTGTTGTATATTTTAGACAAAATATATTCACAAGCAAAGTAGTCTTCTGTAATAATTTTTTGTTGCATTTAGTGAAGCACACTGTACTGAAAAAAAAACATTATTCATTCCTATGAACTTTATCGTACCCTAAATTTTTTCCGTGATTTTAGAAGTTTCCTACCTTGATAGTTTCTAGATTTTTGAATGAACGCATAATGTAACATTTCTCCCTAAACATTATATCTCCTCAGAGAAATTAAAAATTAATTTACATTTTGTAACTCAAAAATTAAGAATGCTGTACATAATTCAGAACAATATTATGATTTAAGAACAATATTATGATGAAGAATAATAACTTCAGCTTCTTCTTAATATTCACGATAATTTATAATTGTTGATAAAGAATATATGCTTTTCATGTTCAAGATATATTTTATTATCTCTCTAAGAACTGTTTTTTTTCCTTTTTACTCTCTATTTTTGCTTACCTTTTGAATCATAAAAATCTGATATCTCGAAATCGTCTGTACCGTTTGTGTAAAAAATACAGATAAGTAAATTCTCAAAATAATATATTATTGAAAATGAAAGTATGAGGCTTTGTTATAAGATCCTGAAATTGAATAAGGGAGCATATCTGTAAATGTGTGATTAATATACAAGCATAATGTAATTACAAATGTTCGAAAATAGATTATATTATTATAATTTATTATTTTAAAATATTATAAATTTTAATGAAAAAGTTTTAAAATTAAAATAGGAAAATATAAAAAAATTAACTATATACGAGGGGGGAAAACATTACTGCTCAAAGAGAAAATGTTAGACTTAAAATCATATTTAAATTTAATAATGCTAATTTATTAATTTTACTGCTCAATTGAGTCTGATTTGGATAAGTTTAATAAATATTCTGCTTTCTATAATCTATATTAATAAAAATGGATCTGGAAATGCGTTGCTAAGCGCAAAACTAGAGAACGGCTCGACTGATTCGGCTAATTTTTTTAAAAAAAATATTTTCGTAAAGACACGAGGATGGTTCTTATGGAGAGAAAAAATGAAAAAAACTGAGAGGAAAATAGTTAAAACGACACTTTGCTTACTTTCCCCCCAAAAATCTTCATTTCCTTCCCCCACACCGAGTGAGATAGCAGGAAGTAATAAATTATGATTTGTTTAGAAAGAAATACGCGAAGTCAGTTGATTTTCATTTATAGATAATGGGTTGTTTAAAAAAGAAAGAAAATAGTTGCTTTTATTATTGGTCTGTATGGATATTTAATCTATGCCTCCTCAAAATAAAGTCTGGGCAGGGAAGAAAAAAAAATAACTAAGAGGAAAAAGGGTTTGTATAAAGAAAAGTAGTGAAGAAAAAAAGGATAGAAAGCGAATAAAAGAAAAGAAAAGAAGGGTGTGTGTGTGTCACCATTATTTCCTCTGTGCGCGACATTTTCCAAGCTGTTTTTAAACTTTCGCATCTCTTGAAAACCTATTGTGTCTTTATTTGTTTATTGTGTTTACTTTTATGAAAATTTGAATCTCTTTATTCTATAAAAACGTAGAATTTTAGACCTTTCCCTCCAACATTTAAGTAAAATATCGATGCCTGGACATTGCTCGGATAGAAAGAGAAATATGAGTGGTACAATGAACAGAACATCTGAAGAAAATAATACTACTTAATAATACTATAAATGAGTTATATAATTATCAAAATTTGTTTGGTTTAAATATATTTTGGTGAAAAACATGTTATGAGACACAGCTACATAAAATATTATATGAAAATTTTAGCGAGCATTAATACTGGCGAACCGACTGGTCACCAAAGGTGGCTAGTTGTGATATAAATTTGTAAATATTTTACTAAAGAAATATTTAATAAAGAATATTTAATTGAGCAATAAAAACTCGAGTTCTAATTAATTTTCCCTTATTTCTTCATTGCTTTACGAAATATAATTATAATTTGGAATTGGAAAATTAAAAAGAAAGAAAAAAGAGAGAGATTTATCTAGAGTGATATTTATAATTATGCAATGATCTCTACGATACATATATACTAGAAATTAATTTATTTTTCGTCATCATCAACTTGTTAGTAGTGTGTTAACTGTTTAGTGTAATAACACTGAAATGAACAATACCTAATGTTTATACTGGAAAATAAATAATAAATTCTTCTTTTCAAAAATATTGATCCAAATAGTGCTTTAAAAATTCGATAGCGTGAGTTGAGAATAAATAAACAGATAATTTCATAAATATTTTATTTTTAAATTTTTATCGTCAATACGTAACTTTAAAGGCGATAAAATGCCAAATATGATAACCACACTGTATACGTTGATTGATATTTGAAAAGTCGAACTATTTGCTCCTTATTAGAAAAGGTGGGCGGGAATTCTATTCCGAGTTTTTTTTAAATTTTGCCCAAAATTTTGTCAAAAATGATTATATATTTATGAAAAAAGAATCGTTGCTTTGATTTTGATAACTTCGAGTGAAGACATATTGACAATTCGAGTTACAACTAAATTTTTAATAGAGATATATTTAGCCATTTGAGTGACATTAAAAGTAAATTAAATGCATGATGATGCTTTAAACTTTAGCAAAATGGAAACATCAAAGTAAATAGCAACATGCAAGTTTAAGATTTAAATGCATTTGATAACTAATTGAACAGAGTTTGACGGTTGATTTAATTAACAAAGATGAAGCATATTTTTAATTATTGCTTGATGGAATTTCGAAAGATTCTAAAATGAACTTTTATCAAAATAAAGTCTCTCATTCTTGCCAAACGATTTTAAATATCTTCAAAAAGGATTAATTGTTTATTACTTTGGTTCAACCAGTGAAGGTTGAATGAATGAAGGCAAATGAGTCTTCTTAATTGATAAAGATTGAGAAATGTGTTGTTTCTCTAAAATTTTGATTTCTTTAAGGACAAAAGTAATTTCAGTATTTAATTTAAGAAGAAATCTATAAGATATAAAGGGCAGATTTTCTCCAAGTTCATCAACGTCACGTTAATCTTGCAAACATTTCACATTAGTTCACCATTTTTGGCAACAACAAAAAAAGATATCAAATGTTTTTTGTGGTTGAATTAAAATGTACCACGATTAGAACTAAATCTCCATAACATATAACATTTTCTTATGTCAACCGTTAAATTTGCTTAATGCTTGGTGAACATTTAATTTCCAATGAAAAGTCATTCTTTTGATTATCAGATTTGTAATAAAATGAAATAGAAAGTTATATAGATTCATTATAAAGATAAATAGAAACAAATTTGCTATCTTAAAAATATTCTAGAGAGAAAGAAAACGAGAAATTAAAGTGAAAATTCTACAACTGTTTAGAATATCAAAAGCTCATTAATATTTGGCAATATGTTATACAAATATAGAAATTAATGCATCCCAAAACTGAATGCAGAAAACAAAATAAAATGGATTAATAAAGAATATTATTGAAATTTTTGACATGTGATTAGAAAAATTATTTATATTACTGAAAAAATGAATTTTTAACGTTGTCGTTTAAAAAATGGTTATGTATTTTTACAAATGCATAAAAATAGCAATGGTTATGTATTTGTACAGACAAATGCTTAAATATAGCAATTTTCGCCTCATAATTTCGTTGAGGATTTAAAAAAAATTAAAAATCAAATCTCAAGAAATTAAACACATTTCTTTGAAACTTACTGGATACTTCATGCATCCGATTTTTTTTCCAACAACAAAAATAACACTTTCATCATTGAAAGCATTAAATAGTTCTGAATGAGATTCATTTTTTTTAGTCTTTAAACCAGCTTTAGATTTGATACTCAGTGACAGATTGAGCAGTGCATTATAGTAAAATGTTTATATGCCTAAGTTGTTTTTTATGAGAAAAATTATGTGGAATATGTAGTACTGTTCTTGCTGAAATTTTCAAATATTTTACTGTTGAAAAAGCTACAATTGAACTATTTCCCACAAAAGATTATTTAAAATGTCGCGAATTCATCAAAGTTCGAATAAAATGCTAAAGGCTATTCAATATTTTTAGCATTAGCGAACAATTTAATAATGCATTGCGTAATAAAGAATAACTTAGTTTTGGAGAATAAGACTTATTTTAATATAAAAAATAAAGGTCACAAAATCTTTTTATTGTCTACAACCTTATTTCAAATAATTATCTTTTAAAACCAACAGACAAGTATAAAAAATACCTCAAAAATAAACAAGTAATATTAAAAAACATAAGCAAAGTTGTTAGAAGTCTAAGTGAGGTTTAGTAATGAGATATATCGAACTTTTGTTATCTCATCATTTTCTGATTTTATTCTGTTATTTAATTTTTATTTTAAAAACTGGTAAGTAATGTAAAAAAACTGTTCGTAAACAAATTTTATATCTAAAAGAAAAAATTATCAATTTAGTTTGCTTACGGCATTTTTTCAAGGGGAGGGATTTGTTACGAAATTAATTCATAATTAATTGACTATTCATAAATTTCAAAACAAGCATTTTGCTTTTACATTTTGAAATTAGACGTCATTTTTTTGTCTTAAATTATAAGTGCACAATGTTTGGATCATTCTATCCTACTTATTAAGGATTAAATCAGAATTTATATAGGTGAGGACAAAATGTTTTTAAATTCCAACTGACGGTTAAAAAATTATACTAGTGGAGAACAGAGAGCCAGTTACCTGATATTTTCTTCGAAATACATGGCAGTCAATTATGTGTACAGAAGAGATGAGAATTGCACATGCATTCTCGAAGGAAGAAAACAAGGAAGCTTGTATGGTCCAGAAGGAGATCTAAGACAATGAGCTGGAACCAGCATTATAAAATCGGGACATTCGAGGGTGAACGTTAAAGAATTTTCGCTCCATATTATTTCTTTTTGAGAAAATTAAAGGAATTCCTGAGTCAAGCACATGCTAGAGACAGTACTTTTCGAAATAATATATTAGATAAGTTGTTCGTCAATTCAACAAATGTTTGAATCAGTACGAATATTAAGACGAAAAATATCCATATTTTTATGTAATTTCTGGTAATAAATTAATTTTAATCTCTTCTATTTTCTTCTCCCCCCCCCTCTGAGGTTGATAAAAGTTGGCTATCGAATGAAACCATAACTGTGATTGATATCAAATTTAAACAATCTTAATGTCTGTTCTGAAATTCATTCTTATCTTCAGGAAATATTCAAAATCTTAAATATCAATGCATATTTATTGTTTGTTTGACGAATAAATCATATGTGTTATCTTTTCCGGTTATCTGCAGACTTATTTATTCTTATTTTTCCATTACTACAGTATATATGCATCCCCCATATTATATTATAAACTGAAAAGAGAAACGATATTATTTACTTAATAAATGCCTACTTCATGAAAATAATGCTTACTTCATTAATAAATGCTTGCTTCATGAGCTCATACTTCAGTTTAAAACAACAAGATTGAAAATTATTATGCCACAGAGTTAAAATGTTATGCCGGCTTCTAAGCAGAAAGAAAATTCTTCTGTGTAGCATCTGAATAATACGTTTTCATAATTGGTCTAGCAATTCTGGGCATGTACAAGGCATGCATCAAATGCTTAATTATGGAAACTATGAGGTCTTTTAATGATTAAAGAAAACTCAACGCTTTAAGATGCCTCATTTAGTTTTTCTGTATGTAATTAATATACTAGGATGTCATGAAAAGTAGCCGATCTAACCTAAAGATATCTTTCTCAGAATTATTTAGACTAAACCACTTCAAAATATCCTCTTTGTTTAGTACTTCTTGCATACTTTAAAAGATTTGAGTTTGTTTATTTTTTACCGTGCTGTTTTGTTTTTAGCTGAGTATAGAAAAACAGTAAAGTGCGAGCTATGATAAAATATTTTTTATATAAAAGATTTATCTTCAACGGAAAATTAGAACTGATCTAGATAGTACATTCTACCAGTATCAGTATCAGTACTTATTATACTATCTACTAGTACATACTGATAGATTGTAAAGGGAGAATCTGCTCCTTCATTTACAATCATCAAAATATCGTTTGCCGACTTTAAACTTGGTCACATAAACCCTCTGGAGGTCAAACGTTCTTTAAGAATAAAATTAGCCACTACAGATGGAATCGTTAGAAAAGTTTACAAAAATATTATTAATGATAGCCGATTGAAATTGACAGAGGTTCCTGAGTCTATTGGTATATCTAAAAACCAAACATATCATATTATAATCTATATTTTGGACGAGAGAAATTTATAAGCAAGATAAATGTCGCATTTGCTGACATTGGATCCAAAACTGTAGCGACTGACAATATTGTGATGGCAAAATTTCATGAATTGAAATTTGAAATTCTTTCTCATGCACCTTATTCTCCTGATATGGTTCCTTGGGATTGCAACTTCTTCTCAAACCTAAAAAAATCTGGCCAGAAAGAAATTTTAATTCTTCTAAGTAATCTCAACAAAGAATGCCTACTTTGACTCTCTTAAGCAAGCCACACAGTATTAGATCAAGCGTGTGCCTTAAGAAGGGGATTAGAATGTAATATAAAGCAATCATTAAATAGATTTCTTTTTGTCCTTCTTAGACCTGAAATGTCTATTCCTCCGTCATCTGTTTTAAAAGTCTCAGAATTCATTCAATGTTTATTGACAAATTAAAATCAATTTGGAGGATTCTTCCTGAACACGATTGGTACGTTGCAGAGTGCCCTGGTTTATCTTTGCAGAACACCCGATCAAGACTTGCCCAATCTGCCTTAACTAGGCTAAGGTCTGGCCACATTAGAAGCCTGGTTCTCGACGGTCTTAGCAGAATCTTTTCTACTTGCCCTTTCTTGGCTATTGTCTCCCCCTCTCATATTAATTCTTGTATCTCTGAGAGGCAACTGTCGGATGAGAGCGAGAGTGTTTTTGACCAAATGGTTTGACAAGATCTTTTGGACTTGGTCTAGGGGTCTAGACCAAGGGGATCATTAACAACAACAGACCTGAAATGTTTCTACCCACCGTCGTACTTTCAAAGAAGACTTTCAAATGTAACATTATTGAAGGCTTCAAAATAAAAAAATAATTTGTAGCTAGACCAATCCTTATATAAATTATACTTTTAAAATGAGTTTTTGGATAATGTTAAACTAAAGAACAAAACGCGATACGATCACATTTATAATAATCGTGTCTCTTTCAGTTACAATAAACCTCACCTGTTCAACGCAATTTTTCCTTTGATTAATTATATACATTCAATTGAATGTTTTAATAAAGAATGTAATATTAATGGCTCTCTAAACAAAGTAATCTCAAATTGTGATAAGAAGTTAACACATGAAAATTTATTATTCTGGTTCGTTGATTAATATTCATGTCATTTGAAATTAGTTCATGTTGTTAGGGTCATTTCTATTTTCATATTCGTGATGCAAAACATATCCTGTGTCTGAATATTAAAAATATGTAATATTTAATTCACAGCATGTTCTTAGTTGGATTAAAGTATGTCGATAAAAATAATTAAAAATGAGCAACAATATTTTAGCGGCTTAACGGACATATTTCCTATGAACGGTTATGCTGTTATGTACATTACTTTTGATGGATTTATTTATAAAATTTTCTGAAATATTAACTAAAAGAAGCAAAATCCATTTAAATGTTAAACCACTGGACAGAAATAAGGAATTAAAGATTTATATGAACAATAAAAAAATCTAAAACAATTAGAAATGAAAAACATTATAAATTAAGGTTAAAAATGCGTATGAAAATTTAATAAAAATAGAGAAAAACTGGAAGACAATGAAATAGCTTTAATTTCAAAATAGCAATTCTTTGATTTTTAAGAAAGTATTAAAAACAATTTCTGTAAGATTGTATTTCTCCAAATGCATACATTTTTCTGTGTTTTTTTTTTCTAGTTTAAATTTAATCTATTAGCATTTCCCTTTTTTTAAAAAAAATATTTTTGTGTTTCAATTTGGTTGTTCTATATCTTTCGGTCTGTTCCTAAATATATCAGATCCTGAATATACAAAAATGGATACACATTATTAAAGACCTAACAATGGGATAATTCGGGATCGCAGATTAGGTAGTTGAATTCATATGATAGATTTTCATCACTTTTTAACAATTTTTAAGAAAAATCAATGAAACACAATCCGAAAATCATAAAAAGTATGATTCAATATTTCTACTTTGTGTCGTGTATAAAATCGAACTCCACCAAATGCATTTTTATATCAGCAAGATTTTATTTTGGTGGTCCGAGTTATAAAACCATGAAAAACGTGTATGGTGCTTAGCAGTAAAATTTCTTTGGCAGGAAACAAAGTCATAAGGCTCATAAATATGCTGAGCTTATTTCAATATTTCTTGATATTACAATTTATTTGTAAGTTAATTCAGAAACCGAGAGCTTGTTTCAAAATTTCAGTTAAAGATTATTATTTTAACCCAACTCAATAAAATAAATGCGAACAATGTTTACACCTAAAATCCCAATTCGACATTTAAGAATTTTCAATAGAAAAAATGTCTTTAAATTTACAATGTATGTAGGATATCCCAAGGAGTTATTTTACTTAAAAATCATTTTAGCTTTCATTTTCTTTTATCAGCTTCCGATGGAAGACGTAATTCAAAGCGAGAATTGTAAAAGGTTAAATTATTTCCCAGAGGACGATAATTTTAATTAATACAACATTCCAGAACAACGCCATCTATCGGACTTTTGAAAAACTGTCACAATTAATAATCAGGCAGAGGCCAACTAACCACGGCAAGATAAAGACGTTTCCACACTTCAGCGTTTCCAGTCTCGCAAAGCTACGCGGTAATATGTTTTCAATCGCATAACGTTTTCGTTACTTCTAGTGTCTTCCTAAAAGAAATAATCTAACTTTCTGTTTGTTTAATACCTTCATGTTTTAATCCTTTTAATATTTCCCCGTAAATACTCCCCCTTGTAAATTTTTCTCTATAACTCTAAATATTTTTTTATTATTTTAAAGAATTGTCTTCATCCTTTATTTGCATTATTTTATCTTAGACACCACGCCACTAAAACCCCGTTATCCGAAGAGTCTAATATTTTTGGAAGATTTGGTTAGACTCCAACATGTATGAGACCATTTAATCTGTAAAAATGTATATATGAAAACCCTACTGAATCTTGACAATCGCCAACATTATCAGTACTATCATGGTTCCAACTGTATAAAATATGTAAGCAATTAAATAGACCATTAACATTTCAATGATATAAAATATTTTTAAAACCTTCTTTTAGATAAAGCACTAGGTTGTTTTAGTTAAGAAATGCATTTAAATATTTCTAATTAAGTATTTAGACTTTTACTAATGCTGTTTTCAAGTACACAGCAACATGCATTATCGTATCGACAAGAAATTTGTATATTACATTTTTTAAGAAATGTAGTAAGAAATTTGCTAGATTTCATATATTAAAAAATACATTAAGAAATTTGCTGGATTGAATTTATTGCACTGCAGTTTATAAATGTTAAACTAAGTTGTTTTTATTTATTTTTAAAAGTTCTTGCAATCTGACTCCAAAACTCGTCTATAAGTGATGAATAAAATCAACGAGAGCCGTTAGAGAACCTATATAGAAATCATTTACAGCTAGTCGTTTTCGTAAATTGAAAATTGAACAAATATTATCAAAGGATACCACAAAAATCGTCAATATTGATTGACAAAGAGCAGTATCTATTAAATGCTCTTATATGATAAATTAGGGTAAATCTTATATGATGAATTAGGGTAATATTACATTGCATCTTATATGATGAATTAGGGTAAATCTTATATGACGAATTAGGGT
>JAOUZG010017399.1:4335093-4364244 GCA_026289955.1 Argiope argentata
TTATATGATGAATTAGTGTAAATCTTATATGATGAATTAGTGTAAATTTTATATGATGAATTAGGGTAACATTACATTACATCTTATATGATAAATAAGAGTAAAAAACATAGAAGGGATACATTTTCAGGGGATTCATTTATACGTCATAAAACTTTCGTGAACTTATAGGGAGGATTACAAAGGGAAATTTTGAGATGTATATTTGTTTCAGCAAAAAATACCATATACTCTCATTAGTTATCATTGCATATAGGATACTTTTAAGAAGCATGTAAATGTTTTTAATGTCATGGATTATAATAAATACAGAAAACCATCTCCAAGAACTTTCATGTATTTTCTGTGTCCTCTGTGTCTAGACTTAATTATATTTGGTGTTTGGTTGTGTAGGCATTAGAAATGTCGATAAGCAGTGACAATCAAGACATTTACTTGCCTTTAAACACAGAATTCCATACCATGTACTTAAAGTAACTGTATTAAATATTTTATCTATTTCTTTTAACGAAAGATAGAGTAAGAATAACAACGAGCGAGTAATAATTTTAGGTCAAGCTTTTTTATACAAAAGGACTTGACACCATTTTGTCACATGTTTTGGAATTTCAGAAATTCCACTTTGTTCATATTACACACTTGAACTAAAAAAAACATGCCTTTTGAGTCTTTATATTCTTTTTTTAGTCTTGTTAATTCTGTTTTCTTTATCATTATTATTTCCAAATTAATATTTCTTAATTTATCTCTACTGTAAGATCAGAATATTTATCCTTAATAGAATTTAATACATGTTATACGAATTGGCATTCAGTAAATCTTCCGGTTGGATATTAAAGTATCTTTAAATCAATTTCATTTGCATCAGATTTTAAATTTCCTTCAAAAGTTTTTTTTATGTTAAAATATGGTCAAAGAAAATATCCCCCCCCCAACACTGCAAACTAAAATTACTGAAGAAAGCAAACTATTATAATTTGCTGAATATTTAATAAAAAAATCAAAAATTCAGCAAAGTTCCATGCGAAGAACATTAGTTACTACAAATATAATTATTTTAACTAAATTTCTTACTTTGAATAATTGACAATACATATTAAAAATGGATGATATAAAATACTATTCTTAATTGATTTTAGATCACTAATGAATAAAGTGGAATAATTTATCCGTTCAATTATCTATTTATCTCTGAAAACCTGTTGAGTATTTTGTATCTAAAACATCCCATCAGATTTTGAAATAATTATGTCTATTACTGCATTATTTTCAGAAATTGCAAAGCAAAAGGAATAGCATGTTGAGACATATATATTCATTACATCGATCTCACTTGAACATCTTCGTATATCTTAGGGAATCCAGATTAAAAGTTGCTTTAAATTGAAATAGTATAGTTTGTATCCATAAATATTGTTATTGATTCATTGAAATTATTATTTGAAGAAATGCCATTATGGCATCATATAAAATAATTGTTTGGCTTAAAAAAGTTTTGAAAATTGTGTTAGTCATTATTCTCTTGATTTTACCAAAATTTTATTAGCCAAATAATGTAATTAGGGTGATAGACAAATAGCTCCGTCAGATGCAGAGTTAAACTTCATACATTTAAGCTCTAGACCCTATGTTATTGATATTGTTCATTAGTTAATTTTCGACCATATTCCCATTTTACAAAATAGATTCACCTTGTTATGATGGTAATTTTAATATTTAAATATGAACAGAATGTTTAAAATTCGCCATATACATAGTTTTATGGCCTGTAAGATTAATGGTACTTAATAATCAGCTAGTACCGGTGAAAAACGCCAAAGAAATTTGGCGGAATTCTGCATTATTGGCGCCTGGTCAATGGAAAAGTACTGACTGAATATGCTGTTTTGTTGGACATCGCCATATTCAGTCATCTAAGTAAATTTCCTGAAGACAAGATTAAATAGCATTTGAGTTACTGCAAAATGGATTGTTAATGCCACTTTTGTAAACTGTTAGAAGAACATTTAATCTATGTTGATCGTTATTTTGTGATAGCTTATAAAATAATTAATTTTTTCCAGAATTAACAACTTTCCAACTATATCACAGATGTCACCAATGTCATCCGAATTTTTGAATAATGAAATTTGTATTTAATTAATCGAAATACAATCTAAAAATGAAATGTCGATGTAAATTAGATTAAACTAGTTAATAAACAATATTTTTTTTAATTTATAACAATATTTTTTACCAATATGTTATGGGAGCTCATGGTGTAAGTATTTTAAAGAGATTATTTCTTCTTCGATGGTATAAAGTTTATATTCTCTTCATCTAAAGATGGTCAAAGAATGCTAAAATTTTCGAATCTATCAGTGTCATCTCTATCATGTAGTTGTTGTTACTAATGGAACTTGCCATGGAAAAGCCCCCCCCTCCTGATACAGCAGAAGATTTAAGCCTTAAGCATTGTTTTTGAAGTTTCGCCAACTACGGCCAAGAGTACGACTTAGCTGCCCACTCACCACATTTGCTTGCACAGCCCCTTTTTAAAAAGGGGCATAGTCACTCATCTCACAGATAGCACACAGAACAACCATGCCCACACTGGGACTCCCAGAACACGAGGAAGACGCGCTACCTCTGTGCCAGAAAGCCGATTCATCTCTATCGTAAATTGATGAATAAAGATTTAATAAACTTAAACTCACTCGATATCAAATGAAGATAAATGCTTTAAGGACATAGAATAAATCTGCTGGGGTGTATCAATTTTTTTAAATGCCTTCTCAAATTTTCCTTTAAAACATGAAATAAATCTGTAATATGTTACGTCCATGCCTTCACATTAACTGTATCTTGTCTAATTCATTGAAAATTTGCTACCTTTGTTGAATATATCAACAGAGATTTGATGCTTCAAGATTACTGTCACAGCATCGATGTTCACGTACGTAATAAATTGTAATAACCAACCGCAGTTGCAGTGTTTTCATTATACAAATAGTTCTGTCAGATTGAGAGTTCGTAAATTTAATCTTTATACCCTGTGTTATTGATCGTTAGTTACATTTCAACCATATTCTCATGTTTACAAAATAGATGCACCTTGCTTTAAGGATATAGATTAATAGCTGCTGGGGTGCACCAATTTTTTTATACCTTCTCAAATTTTCTTTTAAAACATGAAATAAATCTGTAATATGTTACGTCCATGCCTTCACATTAACTGTATCTTGTCTAATTCATTGAACATTTGCTACCTTTGTTGAATATATCAATAGAGCTTTGATACTTCAAGATTACTGTCACATCATCGATGTTCACGTACGTAATAAATTGCAATAACCAACCGAAGTTGCAGCGTATTTACATCATTAAGCAATTCTCTTACAACCCCGAAGGACATTATTATGTTCAATTAAGTTACTTTATATCCAATAAAAAGGATGTACTGATCTATCTCAAGATAGCAATAAGCTATCAGCAATCACTACTTTTACCCGAAGTGTTTCACTGTGCGAACGCAGTAATGATTTCACGACGATTCTTCCTTACGCATTCACTTTTCACACAGTTCTGTGGGCTGGACATTGAGTGTGAGAGGGAGAGAAAGGGAACCCCCCGAGGGGGTGTTGTGAGCGTGTTTCTGGGTCAGTGGGAAAGAGGATGACCGTTCAAGAGAGATGCAGGTCATCCTCCGGCAGCGGTCACTGATCCGCGTTCTTCTCTTCAAACACTCTCTTGGCAGGCATGGCGATCGGTTGGATGTTACTCGCGGGGACCGGTGAGTGAGATCTTTTATTATTTCTTCTTTTCCCGATCTTTTATTCCGTTCAGGTAGCGATTCGCCTTGCGTTTCAAGTCGGAAAGAAGTGAAATTCAGTGAAGTGAATTTTATTTCGCTGTTATAAGACACACTGAATAAGTGATTGATTATCAGTTAAAATAATTTTAAACATATTGATTATCAGTTAAAATAATTTTAAACATATTGATTATCATTTTAAATAATTTTAAACATATTGATTATCAGTTCAAGTAATTCTGATTATCAAAATTTATTATTCTATGGATTTTTCGGGACGGTGTAAATTTTTAATAATTGGTATAGACTGATTATCAGTTAAAATAATTCCAAGACCAGTTATTAGCTTGAATAATTCTAAGAATAATAAACAGTTTAAACAAATATAAAAAATTTTAAAATGTCCCTTTCGTTATGCCATTTGGTCAGCATATGGACATCTTATCGGAGAGACAATTTGTCTCATTCTGATGGGTTTTTTTAATAAATTTAGCATTTAAATATTATTCAGAAATCTGATAAATTTGGTTCAATTTTATTTTTATAAAATACCAAACATGCATTTTTTTTTTTCGAATGCAATGCGTTTAATTTTTCACAATACTTCAAAGTTTTTTCAATGCACTTTCAAAAAGGAATTATAAAGTTGTTTAATTTTATAACTCCAAATATTTTTATAAAAAAAGTTTCCACTTACCAATTGCTGAAAAAAATTAGGAATCTTATATTGATGCAACCATTCCTATTAGTATCAGACTTAAACAGTGTGCTAAAAGAACATATTTCTCAATACAATTAGAAATTTTATTGGTTACTGACAAATCAATTCATTCAATTTAAATAGTGATTTAAGCTATAATTTAATGATAGAATTAAAATTAAGATATAATATCAGTACCGTGATTATGTTGTTATAGATATAAACTTATATATATAAACTTATCTAGATCCTGTGTATAGCTATGTATTTCAGTAAACCTACCAATTATTAAAAAATAAATCTACCAACTTTTATTTCGAAAAAATTGTACTTTATTTCATCTTTGCCGATTTTTAAAAAGGAATGTTACTAATTTTTATAATTTTAAAATCATTTTATCACGATATCCATAAAGTGACTAAGATAACATTTTTTTTTTTTTATGTTAGTTGGTGCATTTCATATGCGAAGTTTTATGAGGACAACAATAGTTTAAAAATATTTTTCAGTTTACGAATTTAAAGAAGAAATTTATTTTTTAAACTAAGAATCACATAATAAAGATATTTTAACCAAAATTTGAAGAATTTAAAGCATGGAAAAATTTTCATTCATAACCTTTTTTGTTATTAAAAAACATTCATTCTATTATTTTTTTTCTCGTTAGTTAAAAGAGCTATTGCCTACAAATCAATAATTCTTCTATTATTTAATGCATTATAATTTTTGTATCGAAGAGTTTGATAAAGGATAATATAAATAATTAACATAAAATTTAACTAATTAAAATGTAAGAAAATAATAAATATAAAAAAATGTGTTAATATATATTTATAAATGAAATATTTTGAGATGAAACGCATTCAGTTATATTTGCACACGAAGACAAAAATAAAAATTTGATCAGAAACAAAAATTCAGTTGGAAATTTTTTATTTTATTTTAGGAAGTTAAAATTACTTTTCATTAATATCTCACCAAACGGGATTTAGGGAACTACTAGTATTCTTTGACTATTTTAAATAATAGTCTATATATAATATATGTATATCAAAATTGTTGTAGGGATGTGAAAAAAATATCACATTCCCTATTCATTTCATTTCATTTAATCACGCTCTCAAAATGACTTTTTTCTAGGTTTTATGTGCTGTAGTCATTAACTTAGATTTTTTAAATCCGAGCTTTTGTAAATGCAATGGCTACACGTAATTAAAAGCTGATATTTTGAGATACTCGTGCAGATAATAACATTTTTATTTTTCGCCTACGGAATTTTGTTGACGACAAAAACAACATCATATTTTTGAAATGATAATATACCAAATTAAGGAAATAAATAACATATGCGAAAAGATAAACCTCATGACGATTTACTATAAAAAAATAAAGCATTTGCATGGAACATTTCATAAAATTGAAAATAAAAAATTTACCCAACATTTAAATATTTCACAGTGAATTATCCTTTTAAATTGATGTATGTTCTTATGATGAGAATTTTTTAGTGGGTCTGTCAATTAGTTGGAAAAATAATGCATGGAACCGAAGTATATTTTTTTCTTCTAACCTTAATAGCATCCTACTACTCGATAAAGCACACGCTTGGGAATTATCTGAAAAATTCAACCATGTGGGAAGCGTCGGAGTTCATTGTTTAGAATACCGATGGAAACGAACGTTTGATGAGAAATCATGAGCCACAAAAGAATTATCCATCCTTGTATGAAAAAAAGTTTGAAAAAAATCCCCCCAAAAATGCGGGTAGATGGTAATTAACGCTCTAATGTTCCAAATATTTGGCATTCTAAATCTATGACCGAATCGGAGTCATAATGATAGAATTACAGAAGAGGTATAAAATTTTACTCATACAAATTCAACATAATGATTCTCAATCCTGTTTTTAAAATAATTTTGATTTAATTTCAATTAATAGTCAACTATTTAAAATAAGTTATGCCCTAATGTCCAAGAATTAATAATTTCATTTACATATATGGATTATGGAAAGTTTGAAAACTAACAATTAAAGTAAATGAAAATGAGCTACATCATTATTTATAGATCATAGAAATAACTAATTAACATGCAAACATTGCTGGACAAGAAAAAATCAGCTTCTAATCTTTGTAATATAGAAAGAAAAGAATGAATATTTTTATGAGTATTTTTTTAATACAAACTTACAGTTTTAGTTCGATTTTGATTAAGATTTGGCGTATACGCTCTTCAAAACGACGTAAAGTCGCTGTTAACTTTTCAGTAAATTAAATCAAAATGAAAATATTACTTGATTAAATATTTAGTCAGTTTCAGAACATTTTTTGCGATATCTGTCAAAAATATTTTCTCAAAAATGTTTTTGTTATATTTTAAAACTTAAAATAATTATAATAATAGCATCAAATACATTTTTATGCCCAATTTTTCTTAATTTTTTAAAAATTAATGCAATGTACTATCTCTAAAATTACTTTTATTGCTTTTCTGGAAAGCAAGCAAATTAAGATTAAAAAAAATCGTTTTCATTGAACATTAACTCAGTAACTATATTTTCACTTCTGCTTTTACTTCTTAACATATACAATATTAAAACTGCAAGCCCAATAATTTGGAATAGATTTTCTCTATTTCAGCTGGCTTGAAAAAGTTCCATACACAACGACAGATTTCCCCTATTAAATTGAGATACTGAAGTTTTATGAAATAAAATTACAGCAAAATGGAATTTTATGTAAATACATTCCATATACAACAGCCAGGAAATCCAATATTCCGAGGAAATACATCTGAAGAACTAACCCAATATTAAAAAAAATAATGAAAATATTTTCTTGCACCTGCCTTTGACCTTTTTGCGTGATCTTTGATGTTATTCGAATTCGATTGACCTTCAACCATCGTCGTAAAGCAGAAAAAAAATCGTCTGATGCATAGAGTAAACAGTCAGGTCAGACCAATGTTTCAATGCATAATTTACGGAAGGGAACATCTGTCGAGGTTTAATTCTTCATTCTATACATCTACTCGAAACAAAATTATAGTTTGAATCTTATTTCATTAAACTATATGTTAAATTTCCTAAGTTATTTTTGTATAATTTAATATTTGCTATCTTATTTAATTTGAAACACTATAAGCAGCAATTTGGTTTGTACTAAATATTGTAAAATCTTTACTTTTCTTCATGTGTAAAATATTTGCAATATGTCGTTGAATATATAGGACATTTTATTCAAATTGAAAAGTCATATTAGCTTTGCATTTAAAACCTTATTTTCAATCATTTTATGCTTAAGAGTAATCAAAATTTGCTATAATAAAGAGTCGTATATTCATCGCTATAATAAAGAGTCGTATATTCATCGCTATAATAAAGAGTCGTCGCTATAATAAAGAGTCGTATATAAGAGTCGTAAGAGTATAATAAAGAGTCAATATATTAGGAATCAAAATTTTGCTATGGTAACTTGTAACGAGTGAAGCTGGCACAAATGATTAATTCGATCAAAGATTAAATTCAATTTTCAAGCCGACAGCAGCCAAAGCAAGAAAAAAACTCATCCTGCCAAATTTTATTTCTAAATTATCTGGATTCTGCTATCATTGTTCTAATTAATTTCTTTCTGACCAAAATGATTCATTTAATTAAAATTTTAGAATCCAGAATCTAACTCTTCTAATGCAGAATCAGAATCTAAATTATAAATAAATGAAATAAATAAATTATAAATGATAGGTTAATAAATTAAAACAAGATCCATTCAAATGAGTAAAAATTGCAAAAATAAACTTTTTTTTTACTAACCCACTTCAAGTCACATCAATGCGTGATGAAATAAAACTTGTCTTGAACTGCAATTCACGCTCTTTTTTCATCTGAAAAACACACCACAGAGCTCAAAACTGCTAGGAAACTGCAAAGTAATGGATATTAAATAAAACATAACTTGATTCCATTATTATGTAAATTGCACAAGGCTACAAAAACAGATTTTCTGGAAAGTTTTACATTCCCTAGCTTAAAAGTATTTGAATGGGCACGAAATAAAAAAAAAGAAGTCAGTTAAACGAAATCTTTATTCATAACCAAAAATAAAAATAACTGGTATAAAACTTTTTTTTCTGGACATCAAGACAAGTGAATTTTAAAACTTACATTATTAATTTTTTTCCAGGGCAAAACTTAGGACATAAATATTAATAATTCGTTTATATAAATATTCATTTTATGAAACTCTGAATGAAATATAACTTATGGGAGGATTAAAATCTTACCTTCTTCTAAAACATGCACATTAAGGTGCGCTTATTGTTTGTGATTGTTCTTAGGAAATGATGTTATTCTTCCTAAAAAACTGTTTTTTTTCTTTACTCCAAAACTAGATGCATATTCCCTTTTTTATTTTTAAATCTACATTTCAGAATCAAAGTCAATATTAGTTTCAAATTCACTTACTAAATTACATTTATCTCGCTTTTTTATTTTAGTCAAATCATTTAAATATGCAATTGAAAATATGCAAACACACAGACTATCGGATGATGAATTTAGAGCATATGAGAACAACATCAACAATTTTTGTGATGAAGATGTCGTGTCCGCTTTACCACAGAAAGGGGGTGCAGTAAGTTCTAAAGATTCCTGAGCACCCAAGGGCAGGTCTGACTTCCAGCTCATATGAAGATGACACACGTATTCACATGCACAACCACTTTTTTGCATGGGGAGCCTCTTTCACATACCTCATAGTTAGAAAATAGGGCGAAGAACAACCATGCCCTAACTAGGACTCGAACATAGGACGTCCAGATCTTGGGAAAGAGGCGCTATCCCTAATACAAGACAATTTTTATGCGCAGATCTTATATTAAAATTTATCAGTTCAGATTATCACGTGTTTTTAGTTATAGTTTTCGTCCATATGAAGGAATGGAAGCTTCTCTTTAAAAACCTTGACTGATAATTCAATTCGGTGTCAAATTCAAAATTTCAAATTCGGTGTCAAGATCCCCCCCCAAAATTAATTTTAATGTGATAAATTTTAATATGATACATGATTAGATAATATTTCTTAATGATTTTTTTGGGCGATTGATGCATATTCATGTACTAAAAAATTTGGAAATTCGTTAAGACCCCCCCCCCCCCAAGATATATATTTGACACAAATAATAATGATCTTTATTTATGTCGGAATATTTAATTTTTTCACCACGTTATGATGGATTTCTAAGGTAGTGATAAGTGAAAACTACACATATTTGTTCTTAATCAAAAGCGCCATAAATTTTTCAATGCTTAGAGATTTACAAATACCATTTACTCTCTCAAAATAACTTGAACTGGGTAACTGTTTTGAGAAAAGAAATAATCTCAAAAGTTGAAAAAAATATTGTTAGTTAAGTGTTTCTTAATTTCCTATTAATATTTTACAGTAGTAAAAAGTAGTAAAGTTAGTCGAAATGGAAAAAAAACTATTAGATTAGTTTATCTTAATGAAACATCTGCTATTTTAAAAATAGGATGTTATGAAATTTTTTGACCCTAAAACTATTTAAGTAGACTTATCAAAATTCAGATTTTGCTCTATAAATGTCGACCCAAATTTATCGACTTGAACGACAGATTTTATTTATAAGTGTTAATATACTTTGAAATTTATCGACTTGAGCCCTCTTCGACCTCTACACATTAAAATTCGACTTTAATCTCGAAATACCAAAAGCTCTAGTTGCATTCCTTAGTCATGAACAAAGGGATATGACAGTGTCACTATAAAAGAAAACGAAACAGACGACTTCTACTTCCGAGATTGAAATCGTAAATAAATTCATTTTCGGAACAAGTTTGACACCTGAATACTTCAGGTGTTGTCCCTATTCTTATAAATAGTCCCTGTCTATGTCTCCGATGACGAATAAAACGAGTCCATGTTATTAGATGAAACGCAATACAATGTTTACTCAACGGAGAGCACGCTCATGATAGTCTGTTGAAAACTCCATTCTTCTTTTGTGATGAAAGGAAGATTTATTGCACTTTCTAAAGATAGGAGGTAGACAGGGATTACTTAAATGTAAGATAGAAAAATAGGGGGTGAAAAGAATAAGACATTTCGGGGTCAGAGAAAACTTTGGAAACTCCGCTGAGCATTATCTTCGTGCTCTGCCCACGTAGGAACAGAGCCATTGTTATGCAAAAGTATCCATTAGTTATGCCATTTATTCATTGCCCAAATTCAACGGCTCGATTCGAAAATTTAGGGGAGAGATATTTTATTTCGAGAATGAGTGCTGATACACCCACGTGTGTGTGTATTTGCCCTAAATTCTATTAACGATGTGTTAAAATTTCCTTGAACGTAGAGTAGTTTGATACTCTTCAATAGCTTTCATTTATTGAGATTTGTTCTCTTTAAGATCATAAGACCGGATAAATATTTTTAAAACAATATACACTCTAAATAAAGATAACAAAGAAATATTTCAAATAGATGGTATTTATTTCGCTAATAGAAACTGAAGAAAAAATAGGGTACTATAACACTAAAGAGTTTCTTGTAAAAACTACTTAGTATTATCTACCAATAAACTAGTGTTATCATACCCTATTTTATTCTTTTTTTTAAAAAAAAAGGAGTTAATTACTAAACGCATTATCTAAATTAAGATAACATAACCTTCGAAATAATAAGTTCCATTAGTTTAGGTTCATTTGGTTTTTTTGATATGTTTTCCGACATCATTTTGTTTATATTTTTTTAATAAACCATCTGCCATGCCATTATTTGTTTTAAGAGATCAGTAGAGTTTTTTAGACATGAAAGATAATCATTTTCAGCTGCTTTGTAAATTTTTGTTATTTTATACTCTTAGAATTTTTTAATCACCTTAAATAATAAAACAAAAGTTTATCTACAACTCAAATTTGATAACTTATTTGTATTTCAAATAATAAATTGGGTATTTTTAATTCGAAATTTTTTTTGTTTAAATTATTTCCATTTCTTGAAATTCTTCTAGAAAATCCTGATTAATAAAAATTATTTATTATCTCTATTTTTATTTTCTACGAACAGAAATTTTCTGTAGCATAGGTGAAAATTCCTTTTACCTATCATTGAATCGTATATATAGGCAACAATATTCTAGTTACATTGTCTTTTATGTCAAAGGTTCTTATGTAGTTACGCTTTCCTTGCAGGTTAAGTTAGAAATGGTTTATAGATTTTAAATATTTAAATTACAATGTTATCAACTACACATTGTGTTAAGAGTCAATACTTATTCTACTATTGTTTTCGAACTTCGTCAAATTAGTAGATCAAGAAAAGTTGTTGAATCGAGCGCTAGACTAGATACCGTTCTTGTCATTCAGCCATGGTTAAAATTATGTCCCAACCAACTAACATATAATTTCAAAACAGGATAATTTAACAAAAAACAAACAAATATGCAATCCATATTTTTGTAATATTAAAAATCTTTGAGAAAATATAATGAAAAACACACACACCTTTATTTGTTTTTTGATGACTGGTCACACTAATATACTCGCATTTATATTCATAATGATAAGAAAGTTTATATACGATTTTCTAATTTCTTTCATTTTTTGTCAAAATAAATGCTTACTTATACATAAATATCACTAAATAAATGTAGAAATAAAGATATATACTATTTAATTTTTTTATAAATGCAAATAAATAGCTTTTGATACGCTTTTAAGATACATACAACATTCTGAAATAATTTATGAAGTATGTGGCTTTGCTCATATTTGCTCTGTATTATTTAAAATGTCATAATCACTTTTATTTAATATCAAAAACGATGCTCAAAAAGACGATTTCAAAAATGAATTTAAGAAACATTCAATAATTATTACTTTGTTACATAGTAAATTTAGGCTTGTAAATCATTAGGAAGGGTAGAATTCTTCGTTATATATAGTCAGACGTAAATTTTAAAGAAGAATGGCACCATATTAAAAAAAAAACTTTTAATGAATTTTACTGCCTTTTTTTTAAAATTGTGTAATCGAATTAAAACACTCGCTTTTTAAACTGTATAATAAGGTGTGTGTTCCCGCTCATTTCTCCATCTCGTTCAATCTCGTGACTCCATGCAATTACGTGTCACGAGCTGTATATATATTTATTACTGTGTTGTTCTATGAATTTTATAATTGTGTTTTAATAAAAGATGGTTGTTTTTTAAATTGGTGTGATTTTATTTGAGGAGTATTATTTTAGAGATCCTTAACCCAATGAAGGTGTTATGAGGAGTATTAATATGGTCCGTCGATGTGTTGAGTGAAGAAATAACAGTGTGCTTATTTATATTAAAGCGTTTAACATTAACAGTAAGCATTTAAGCATAAACATTTATTTATTTAAATTCCTGATAATTTATGACACATATTAAGAGATTGATTAAATTTCAATAGTGGAAAAGAATTTTTTAATAAAAAAGTATTACTTCGGGTATTTATTCAAATCCACGTCCTTAAAAAGAATATTTAATTCATCGGCCCTTAATTTTAACCCTTTCTTTTCTCATCTCGTATTTCAATTGATTATTATCAGTTACTTCCAGGTTAAACGAAACACATTTCTTCAAAAGCCATTCAATTTAACCTTTCCTACTCCCGTGTCATGTTTCAGTTGATTATTACAATAGAAACTATCACCCAATGAGTCCACCTTTAGTCTTAACCATGTGAATGCTTATCAAAGCGATCTTTTAAGGGCTAGCACCTATTAGCCAATTATGTCTGAGACGTTCTGTTTTGTAAGCAGTGAACCAAAGAACAGAGGGAGAAAAGTGGTAGGGTTTAGAAGTGGACCGTGAGAATCGGTCAGACATTTTATGTAGAGTCCCTTCATTCCTGCATTGCCGGAAGGTTTTTTGTGCAATAAATGAATTTTATCTGATGAGCTCTTATCTAATTGGGGACACAATTTCCAAAAGCAGTCAAAAACGGAATTTTCTATTCAAAGCAATGTATTTTTAGTAAAATGACGAGAACAAAACAAAAATGTGGTTTTAAGATACACACCATAAGAAATTCAGTAGACGATCCATCTTAAAATTACCTCGTATTATTTTGCTACAAAGCCATTATAGTTGTTTCCAAAAACATTTGGTTAAATTCTTCTAATTTTTTAAAAATTTCCTTTTACCCAAAATTCTTCTACTGTATAAGAAATATTTCGGTGTATTTAATATTTTTTGTTTGCAATAAATGGTTACAATATTACAATATTTTAATATCATAAATCTTTATAATACTATCCCTTATTTGCGTTCTCGTTTTTGAATCTTTCTACATCAATTCCTCCGGTTTCTTGAAATTTCTAAATGATCGTGATGTGCAATAACATTCTCTTTCAGTTGCTGCTCAATAACTTTTATTTTATTATTTTATTTATAAATATCTATTTGTGTGATAAAGGGCAGATATTATATTGTAAAGCACCTTTGTTATTTGAAATACATTTTCCTAATTTTATAAAATAGGTGTAATATTTCAACAATAATTTAGTTGAATACTAGAATACTATAAGTTAATACTAGAAGAATAAAAAAATATCCTTTTTTTTAAAATAAATTAATTAAACTGAAAATTGAGATACCAGACATTTTTTTGTCTTAGTAAATTTGAAAATTTTATCTTTTTTAGCTCATTTAACAAATTATTTAAACAAATATTTCCTATTCTAAATTAACTCCTAACTCAAAAGAACAAAAATATTTTTTTCAAAAAAAAATCTATAAATTAAGATAACATACTGATTTGTTTAACATTTAGAATGGTTGAATATTTATCATTTACTGCTCATTTAACGAATTATTTTAAACATCATTTGAATTTTGATAATTATGAGTAAGATTTTAAAAACAATCCAGACGCTCTAAGAAGAAGAAAAAATTAGGTTTTAAAAAAGTTTATAGTAAGCAAAATACTAGGCAGGATTTTTTTGTTGCTGTTTTGTTTAAATGTGTTGGAAATATTTATTTTTCACAATTCATTGAACACAATGTTTTACTAAGCATTTCATATAATAAATATTTTTTAATATTATTTTGAAGTCATATTAAGTTTAAAGTTTAGTATAATCTTTAGTATTCACTTTTCTAAACTACTGAATTATTCGTTAAAGATAGAAACAGTTTTTTTCTATTGTACGAGGCTTGAATAATAATCGTAAAAATATGTTAAGTTAAAAAAAAATTAAAAAATCGAATGTTATACATTTTATATATTTTTTTCAAATATTATTCTTTTAGTTGTTCATGGACATTTTTTGTTTATCAGAAGTCATAACTTTATAAATTAATAAGTTTATCAGAAGTCAAAACTTTATAAAATAATAATTTCTGTAATCGGCACCTTGTAATAAAAGCGAATTTGTATCAAATACATCCTCAAAACGTATTTATAAAGGCTTCCAAATAAAAGCAGTTCAATGTACTATGAGAGTTTGGCATAATTTTCCTCACCGGGTAAGTAATGTTTGTTTATTCATTTTTTTTTCTCTTCCACTGTGTAATTATTCTTCCGACTAGAATAAGTAAAAAAAAATGAATAATTCATTCTAATATATTTACACGGTGAAAAAAATGAAGAAAAAGGAAATGCGTTGCCGAAAGAAATCGATTAAAATATGAATGGAATAACACCTGTGTAACAATTAAAAATAACTCAAATAATAACAAGGAAAAGTTATGTTTTGTGTAAGCAAACTTATCATTAATTTTTTTTTTGGCGGAAGCGTAGAATGACCTATTAAATTGAATGAAAAAACCTTTGGGCAGGATCAAATTCATTGGCCTCTTTTTTATAAACAATAGAAATTGTTAAACGTTTTTCACAAAAGCTTTTCATTGTTTTCCAGTTATATTATCGTGAGAGTTTTTAAAGGCTTTATGTGAATGACGATAATATTTCTGATATTTTGACTCCAAAATTAAGAGGAAATAAAACATTTTCAAACAAATGAAATTATTATTATTTCATTCATTATGAAATCGTTTTCTATTCTTCATCGATTACTGTTTAAAATTGTTTATCGATCATTTATCGTTTTCTTCAAATTTTACACTCTTCGATGATATAAAATGGGGGATATTCTCTTTAACAGAAATTAAGTAGAAAATTTGTTGCCTCAAAAATTAGAGATTACTGTAGAAAACTTTATTTTACAAAATGAAACAAAATATTACCACTGAAAAGTAATAATCACACTTCTTATTGACAATATTAATTTTCTGTTTTCCTTATTTTTATAGTTGGATAGAATATTAGAGAGAAAAAAAATCGTTAAGAATGGATAATTTGTTAATTTATAATTATCAGAATAGATTGTTTAAAATGTTCTTTAATTCATTTATATTGGCATTTAATAATAAATATAATTTTTATTCCTTTATTCATCCTCAGATAGAATGCAAGATTTATCAGAAATATATGGATTATTAAATTATATTTATATGGCTCAGGAAGAATTTCTTTAAATGTATTTATTAAAACCTGGAACAATAAATGAAATTTATTTTTATTCCAATGTATTCGAAAATACAAATAGACAAATAATTCTGCAGGCAAAATCTTTAAATATTCTTTTTTAATTACTAATCATTTGATTAACGGATTAGCTAATTTTTACACGATTATTCCCAACAGCATTTATTTTAATGCAAATTGTTCTACGTTTATCATGTATATTAGAAAATCATTTAAGATAAGTGGAAACACTTTGGTTATAATTAGCTTAGCAGAACTTAGTTAAACGCTTCTATCTTGACTGCGACATAAAAATTCCGTAATTACGTATTATACCGTGCAACTTTATCGCCAAATTTGAAGTCGTCGCCAATGAGTTGCTAACAACCAATTACGGCTATCCGGCAATAATGTAATCCGTTGATCTTTATCGCCAAATTTAAATTCGTCACCAATGAATTACTAAATCGTTGGCGATCGTTTAAGGAGATCGTTAAGGATCGTTAAGTATAATACCTTCTCCACTTCTACGTAATAATAAGTACTAAAATACCTTCTTTAAACGTCTGTAGCTTTGAAATAAGACTGACTTTTTAGCAGTTATCATAACAAGAAGAGTGTAGTTACAATAAATGGCAACTGAAGATTGATATTAAATTATTTTAATAGTTTATAAAAGTAATTTATTTAATTTGGTCAAAAATTGTTAAATGACTAAAATTGATTTTTTATAACTATTTCCTTTCTTTCATGTTATTTTATATTTAAATTCATCAATTATAAAAAAATAATTTAAAATTGTAATTAAATCAATTCTGTTATTAATTAAAGAATTGACTGGCATAATACTCAATATTTATTTTTGAGCCGTATTTAATAATTAAAAAATTCTCTTATAAATGTTTTTTTTTTAAATTTAAGTGATGTATTATCAAAGCATTGAATGCTTTTAGAAGATAATTACTGTTTAAAATATTCTTAACCTATCAATATATATATATATATATATATATATATATATAAAATCTGCCGCTAAATTGGGTGAATATCAAATCATCTTAGAAAATTTCAATGATCACTTAGGGATATATCCACCAATCAAAAAGCAGTTCTTTTCTACATGATCATTGATTGGTCTAAATTTACATTTTCATGATTCATTTTGCTTTGGTCACAACATAATTCTTTTTTTTAAATATTCCAAATATATATTTTATAAGAAATTACTAATTTCATTCAAACTGACTTTGAGATTATTGGACTTAACATTTATAATTATACAAAATTCTAAATATCTTAATGTTTAACCAAACACATACATTGACTCATACAACACAAATATATGTTTTTGTATCATTCACAACGCTTTTTCCAACTAGATGTAAGTACTTAACAAAGAAAATATACAGGGCGTTTGTTCTATTAAAACAGAACAAACGCCCTGTATATTTTCTTTGATATTTGTTTCCATAAAAATTGAAAATCCACAGCTTTTGTAAAGCATTGTTATGATCAAGATTCCAATTGTATAATCTCAGATACATTGTTCATTCTAAATATTATCTAAAATAGACACGATGATATATATTTAAGGAAATTGTCCACTGACCTTTCTGAACTTAGACGACAAATTCCGAAGTTCTTAATTTAGAACAATAATTTGGATTTTTTTCAGATAATTCTGATAGGACTCAGAGAATTGAACAATGTTATTAACTACAAGGAAGTAAATTTATTTTATTGTTTTTTATTTCAGTCATGTGTCTGTGAGAAAAGGAAGTCAATTCTTTGTCTTAATTTGTTTTTCTTTGACAGAAGAATACCCCATACCTGTAGTGATTAGTTGTACACTTTTCATTGTATCGACTTCCGCAAACCAAAACTGTTACAAGAAAACTCAGCCAACCGAACTTAAACACACCTAACTAGTTGACAGTACATTTATAAACAAGCTTAAAATTGTTTAGCCATTTGCTCTATATTTGTATTCCGTGAATTTAAATCCTTAATTAAGTTGTTTTCAATGAAAATTGTTTTTGAAAGTATTCACTTATTGTTATGTTACAAATATGTACGTCAACATTCTTTTTTCATTCACACAAAAAAGTTGAAAATACTAAAAATGGAAATATGCATAGCATATTTCAATATATCGTCAGAACATAATTTCTTGAGGGGCCAATTATTGAAAAAAATTTACTTAATTATACATTTTAATTTACTTTTAAAAAGATTTTTATTAATGTTTGGAGAAAAAATCTGAACAAAAAGTGGCAGATTTGGCAAACGTATGGATTAATCAAACAATTTGAAAGATTTTTACTCAAGTTTGAAGATAGCTTCCATAAAGTTAAAAAAAGCTGAAAAAAATCACATCAACAAAAAGTGGCAAATCGGAGATTAAAAAGGTCTTTATTTCGAAATTGCAGCCATTTACCAAAAATTTTGAGTCTTCTAAGGCTTATTTTTGAGAAAGTTGAAATTTGAAAATCCAATTCCTTGCCAACGCATTTTTGTTGAAACCAAAATCTCAGCCTATTGGACCCACATTGAAGCACTACATGTTAAATTATAACTTCAGAATGCAATTAAATAAAGCAGTTAAATTATATTTTAATTTATTTTAATTGTTTCATTCAAAAAGTAACTTTAGTATTGCAAACGATCGAAAATACTTTGCCTCGCATTTATTGTTTTAAAAAAATATCACATGTCCTATTTATTTCATTTCATATAACCACGTACTCAAAATTACATTTTCTAGATTTTATTTGCTGTAATAGTTAACTTTAAAAAAAATCAGAGCTTTTGTAAATGCAATGATAACTCGTTATTAAAAGTTGTTTTTTTTTAGATGTTCGTGCAGATAAAAAAATTTATTTGATTGTCCACGCATTTTTACTGACTCTTAAAACCTCAACCCCCAAACTACATAATGTTCTGACAAGATAATAATAATGAAAATAAATTGCACTCTGAAGTTAAAAATTGTTAACGCCTCTAAAACTATTTTGTATTTTATTTAATATTATTTTTTAAAAATGGATTTTTTATGTTATTTTAATTAATAAAACTCATCAACTCATTATTATTTAAATGCCATTAATAGGAACAGTTGAAAATGTTTTCATAACATTTAGAATATTTCATTTAAAATGCCGGTTCGTGACATTTTAGATTCATAAAGTTAACAATAATATAAAATCATATTATTTTTTCCGCAATTCTTCCTGCAGCTCAGCGCTTGATTATGAAATTATATCAGAGCTTTCATTTGTCAATTAGTTCAAATTCCTTTGAAAACCAAGGAAGAAACTCAAACAAAAATTTGAGTTGAGCATTTGAGCATTTAGGAACGAATAATCACATATAAACATGTTAATAGCAGTTTGCGAAGCGTGTTAAAAAGAAATTATAAATATTGTCAAACTCAGATTGATTTCAAAAATAGCGGAAATACATCTTTAAAACAAGTTGTTGTGGTTTTAACTTTAAAAAAATAAATGCGTCATTTTTTTTCTATAAACAGACATTTTGTTGAAGCATGCTTGCCTTCGTCATCAATGCATAAAGCAAGCGATATAATCTCGTTCCGCACAAGAAACCTACCGTAGAAAAAAATGTGTTATAATTAAACTAAATAATTAATATTGATATACATTAATTAACTAACTTATATAATATTAATCGAACTGAATAGTTACTATAACTTGAACTAAAGAAAATATCTCTATATAATTTAAGTAAACCTAAGGAAAAAATACAATAAATATCAATATTAAATAAAGACTATAATATAATAACTATTATAATATTAATAATAATATTATATTACATATATGACTAATTCATGAACAGAGACTTTAATTATTTATTTTCGGAGTAATAGTTGATTCAATTCGTTAAACATTTAGAGGTTATCAAATCATTCTTTGTCTCTCTTTCTTCGTTTTGATTGATCTCCATTGCCAGATTTCTTTATTTTTTAGCGCCCTTTCTTGAAAAGTTAATTTAATATACTGTAAAAAAAATCATCTGAATCACTTTAATTTTATTATAAAGAAAATTCTACCTTCATTAATTTTTATATCTAATTTGGATTGTTGCAGTAAAATTAACCAATTCTTCATCCGAAATTAGATGATTGATTCTTTGACTACGATATCTGTAACTTTAACTTCCATCTTTTCCATATCTAAAAATTATTTGTTACTATTTCTTCGACCTTTTCAATTTCTTTGCCATTCGAATTTTTTTAGATAACTTTCTGCCGTACAAACTGTCTAAAGCTGAACAACGAAATAACGTTTGAATGAAACTCTAATGTTGAACGAATTAAATGGGAACAACGACAGTAAATTACCAAATTACTCCAAGTGACCAATGTATACCAATATTGGCCTTCAGAATTTCGTATTGGTAAGGAATTACTGAAAATATAGCATTTTCTACTGATTATTTTAAAGTTTGGAATGGAAGTGCAACATCATCGGGAGAAAACAATGTTTGTAGAGATAAGGTTAAAATAGAGGGGCCAAACATCTTAGCATGGATAAATGGCTTCCGATTCATTTATTTTATTATTCATCATTTACCAATTCAATCCTTGCCATCTGAGTTTAAATACGCGAGAAAGCAAAATTCAAGCTATAATGGCATCCATCTTGGTTTGGTATCCAAAATATCCGTATTTTCTTTTCTTGTCTTTTACCATGAAATTGTATTTATGGATTTGTGTTAAAGTTAAATACTTTGCATATTTTTTTAGAAGTTAAATGTCTTTTGTATCTTTTTGAACTTTGAAATGGCAAAACAAAATCCAATAACAGCAATAGATTTTAAATTTTTATTTGCGTTATAACATAAAATCATACGAATTAATATTGTGGAATTTCTGTTATTATGATATGAATATAATATTTGTTATTTTAAACAATATTAGTTTTTTCTGTTAAAGTCTAAATTATTGAGCAGTAACTGGTAATTAAGATATATTTAATAAATTTTTTGTTTAGAATGTCAATGATTTTTTAAAAATTGTAATCAAAAGAAACAAATAAGGTACAGAAGCAATATATTCGTTCCTAATATTCCTTGTTATTTCCGGAAGTTTTATGCACATATTATTGTATATTTGAGCCTAAAATTACCTAAATTCTGGGCACAAGACAGCAAAATCTATAAGAAACTCTTTAATTATTCGTAGCTTATATTTTTTCACTAAAATTTACTGAAAATATAAGCTTTATAACAATAATTCGGTAACTTTTTCAAACAATATGAAAATAGAAACTTTAGAAGGTATAGAAAATCGTTTTTCTAAATATAATGAATAAAAATACTTTTTTATTAGTGATTTTATCTTATTATATTCTTTATATTTCATTGATAAATCATTATTTATTTTATTTATTTACTGTATAGTTATATGGAAAAATCGATCATTTTTCCCAGTCCGAAAAAAAATCATTCTCTAATTTATTATTTCCTTGAAATATTTACCTGTTATTGTTTTGAGATCTATTTTCAAGAATCTCGAGTAGGATCTAATGCTTAATATTTCTCGGTATAAATTCTTGGCTTATTTTGATCAAATGATTTATTTAAGATGATCACACCAAAAACAATTCTTGATTAAATAATTAAAGTTTAACAAATATTTTTAAAATTTTGTTTTAGATCGCAAAATGACAGCAATACAAAGATGTTAACCAATCTGTTCGTTTCTTATTTTTTTAACAAGCTAGTTAAGTATTAATTTATTTTTTTCTTTCCAAGCACAATTTTTACATGCGGGAATTCACCTAAAATAAGCAATAAACAACAAGTCCTTGATTAGAAATCCTATTGCAGCCACACACACACTCACAAAAACAGATTTAAAATGATTCATCTGTTATTGAATGTTTTAAACAGACACAAAAAAACATTGAATCAGTTTTACTACAAAAATATTTACACCATGACAATAAAAATCAAAACAAAGCACTATTAAAACAACATATATTAGGAAATTTAAATTTAAATAGATATCGTTTGCTGTCTTACAAAAATAATTTTCAATAGACACCCAGCTGGAAAATATATTTTAATCAATTACCAGTATAATTATAGAGAGTGAATTTTTCATTTATTGAATCATTTGTAAAGACTTCCTTTTATTAAAACAATATACCTGTGATATTCTAAATTAATTAACGTAAATTTCCATGCTTTCTTTACAGACATAATTGTAAGGTTGTGTCATATTTTTAAAAGACTAAATAAATATTATTAATAACGAAATAAAAATTAAGCATGTCTTATAAAATTAGATCCTTTCAATTAGACCCTCGTAAAATGCAGTCACAAGACGAGACGCGAAAACAAGTTTCGAGACAGTTTTTAATATCGCAATTAAGAAGCGAATATTAGGAAAGCGAATTACAGTCATGTGCAGCTTGTAAACAGCTCAACATGTGATGCACGGAACCCAACACTGGCATCACGCCATCCCCCGTTCTAAATCACTGATTCTTTGCTGTTCCGGTCTGCCAACAGACGGACAACACCATCAAATGATATCGTGCGTAAAAAAAGACTGTTCAAAATCTATATTTATCATGCAACCAAATAAATGGGCGGATTATTTCTAATTCCGGCTGGTTTCAATTATTTTAAGTAAGATCATTAAAGATGTTCCGGTTCTTACGCAACGATAATTTAAGCTATTTGCTTGCAGTAAAAGAGCAAAAAATTGTAATTTACCTTATTTATTATATAACACTTACTTTCGTAGAATTTTTTTGAGCTGAAATATATAATAATATTTTTTATCATGTCTTTTGTTAAGTTTTCAAGCATAGAAAAGATAATATAATACTTACAGTAACTAAACAAAAAAATCAAAAACATTCATTATTAATATCATTTAAAATCACTATTTGAAAAGATACTTCAAATATCATTTTATTATTTATTTTTATACCTACCAAAAAAAGTTTTTGTAAATTTCTGTTAGAAAATTTCCATTCATGATAACGCTACTAAGTCAATGATTATAAAATTCTCGAAGTGCATAAGATTTTACCAAATTTTAGAGGGTTAGGTTTGAAATTTACCCTTAAATACCAATTCAAAGGAAATTTAATTTTTCCCCTTATACGGCTCCATTTACTAATTAAAACCTGGGAGACAAAATTTAGTTCAACAGGTTTTTTTTCATCATATCAGAAATTGATGTTGTTTTGGGGCTGAGGCTTTTGGCACCGTCAAAATTCCGTTGGGGAAAAGTAAAAATTTTAAACCGTAGGCGAAGAATAAAAATTTTATTATCTGCACGAGCCTCTCAAAAAATCAGTTTTTAATAAGGTGTTGCTATCACCTTTACAAAAGCTCTGATTTAAAAAAGTAAGTACAGGAAATAAAACCGCTAAAAATGTCATTTTGAGCTGGTGATTATATGAAATGAAATAAATAGGAAATGTGATATTTTTTTAACAATTAATGCGAGACAAAGTTTTTTTGGATCGTTTGCAATACTAAAGTGACTCAATCAATGAAACAATTGAAATGAATAAAAATATAATTGAACTTGCACGAGCACGTGGTGCTTGGCCGTTCAAGAAATGATGTTCTGACATGATACATTGAAGTAGCCATAGCAGATTTCATTTCAATCTTTATTTATTTTTTTTTTTTTTGTAAAATTGTAACTATAATACTTCTTAAAGAATCTTAATGTTTGCATAGAAAATATTTAAGTACGAATCGCTTATGAATACTTTTCAATCTTACTTACATATGAACTAGACCTATAAATAAAAATATTATGAATGCTCTTAGTTTAACTTGTATTCGAAATAATCTGAAGTAATTTTCCGTTAGGTGGGAGCAAGCAAAAAATTACCAATTAATACAGAATTTTGCCAAATTTCTTACAGCGATTTTAAAGTGAAAAATCTCTAAATGATGTAGAATTCCACCAAATTCCTTTGGCGATTTTTCAATTGCTCCCGGTTTGCGGAAAATTACCCAATATGATATGTTTTTGAGTGTACACTTCACTTTAAACATTGTAGAATCAAGTCCCAATTTAATATTTCCTTCCTTACTTTGTTGCACCTATATCGAGGGATTTTATTTGAAAGAAGTATTTTTAAAGAAATTGATCACTTAACTCTGGAAAATACCATTTTGATTCCCCAGTAGTATGTCGCTATGACAACAATGCAATTACCGCAAATATGTTAGAGATGCCAGCAGTAAATGTCTAAATTGTCAGCATGATAGAGGATAGAGAAAAGCTCTAATAATTGGTTATCAAAAATATTTTATATGTGTATGTAAAATCACGTCTTTCAAAAAAAAAAAACACCTGTATAGAAAGAATTAAAAAGTAAAACATTATCTAAACCTAAAATTTAATCCAAATTTTTATAATCGTTTCCAAGGTATATGAAAGAAATTTATAAGTGAATAAGAATTGCTTGTTTATATAAGATTTTGATAATATAATATGTTATAAAATAAGAAATTTTAAACGAGCAGCTAAACACGTTTTTTTTGTTGGATTCATAGAAAGACTTAGACTATTTCTCTTATTTTTTATTGACACATATATCATTCAAATAAATTATCCAGTCGTTGTAAGCAATGTCATCCTATTCAAATTGGGATGTGCACTACGTTTACGAAGTTCATTTTCTTATTCCTGAAAATAAATCTTACATATTTTAGAAGCGTGTTCAATTCAGTCCAGTTCTTTTTTTTCTCACTATTTAAATATAAGTAATATATTTCTTTAATCCTGGGACTAAACTTCATTACATCACAACGGATTAAAATTTAAAAAAGTGAAATGATGCGAATTTATTCTATGCAGTTCTAAATAAAAATAAAATTAAGGAAAATCATCTTGAAAAAAATAGACATTGCGCCTTTACTTTGGCTATAAGAAACTAAGGACAGATTTGGTCGGGATAGTAAAAATAAATAATTTTGGTTTATCATTGTGAAATTTAGAGAATTTTAATGTATTGTAGGGAATTAGAGAAATAGAATAATAAAATAAAAATGTATCATTAATTATATACTTACATGAAAGCGAAATTAGTTAGTTTTTATTTTTTTTATTTTTGGTATTCCGTAATTTAAAATATATTTGTCTGAATTTACATATTTCTTATAATTGGAATATTAATTTATTTAAAAGGAAAATCAATTTTTGACCAAAATTCTTTTATTAAAAAGCAATATTTGTATAATTACATTTTTTTTATTTTCATAAATATATTAAATAGATGCAAATAAATGTTTCGCATTTGCCTAATCTTTGTCTTTGCTCTCACAAAATCTTTGTCTTTGTCTTTTATTTTCATTTTGTGTTCAATTTATTTCTTCGTATTATAATTTACCAATTTTAAACTCTTCATATATTATCAAAAAGGATGAATTAAGATTTAAAAAGAAATCCTCTTTATATATGCTCTACAAAACCTCAGGATATTCTAAAAGCAATCTACCTATGAAATCCAAAAATTCACTCTAAACCCTTGACATACATTTTGAAATATAAAAGGCAGGGTCAAAACAATAAGCGTGCCTAATATTTTTTTTACCTCAATATCAATGTTCGTTCTCGGTCGACATCGTGTTGTTCTACGGTCGTTAGGCTTCATAGGAATCATCTACATTTCTTGGTAGATTGGTCCGTCGTGTGTTGCGAAGATGGAATTCTTAGCAGATAACTTTCGAGCAATCACGAAAAATATTTCAGAAGCTTCCATTGAAATCATTCTTTTGAACCCCTTTTGTTCAGTAAAAAAAAAGCGTAGTTTTATAAAATGGGTTTTACCGTTATTTTCTACCCTGAACAGAATTCAAAACTGGTGATGATGACGAATTGAGATATTGTATTGAACAATAGCAAATAAAATAATTATAACCGACCTGAATTGGCAAGTGAAAAAAATTGTAAAAGAAATCTTCTTTCCTAAAAATGTTGTTGTTGTTGTTGTTTCTAATGGCACTTGCCTATGGACAAGCTCGCTGCTGAACCCAGCAGCAGATTTAAGCCGAGTGAAGCGTCTCTTGTTTCAAGTAACGCCAACTAGGGCCAAGAGTACGACTTTTGCTACACACTCACCACATTCGCTTGCACAACCCCTTTTTACAGGGGGGCATATTCACGCATCTCACAGATAGCACATAGAATAACAACCATGCCCGAACCAGGACTCGAACCCGGGACCTCCTGAACACGAGGCAGACGCGCTACCCCTGTGCCAGCAAGCCGGCTCTAAAAATGTGAAAATATATAAATGAAAAATAATTTTTGATATCTACTATAATGATATATTTAATGATGATGAGGTGGTTAAAACTACAATATTGGTTTATTCTTATGATTTTTTTAAATTTTCAAAAGAAGAAGAAGAAGAAGACACTCAAAACATTTAGAAAATTTACAAAATTGCGGTGTTGGTTTTCTTTAATTATTTGTCTTTTGGACAAATATTTTGGAACCATTTAACTAATCCAAATAGAATTTTCTAGATTCTTTCTTCAAAATGTCTGCCACATTCAATGTAATAGAAATATATGTTTAATCATTTGACTTTAATTAACGTTAGTAAGAGAATTGATTCAATACTGTTCTAAACTATATTCTCGATTGATTATTTTAATTGTTTCAGATTTGAAATATTTTAATCTTTTTGCAATTTCAACGAAAATTAACTTTCATTCCATTTTCACTTATGTATTCTATATTTGCTTTTAAGGAATATAATTTTATGCAGCTTCTGTAGAATGTAATTTTCATTTTTGTTTTGCACTTAAATAAAATACATTTTTTAAATTAATTTTTAAACAAGAAAAAAGGTTTCAGCACATGTAGTCTAAGCTTCTAGAATCTAGATTAAGATTAAAAACTTCTTAAACTTCTGTTTATATCTATTTAAAAATTAATCCAATTTAATCCCTTCCGTTATATCTATTAAATCTCTTCTGTTTATATCTATTTAAAAATTAATCCAATTTAATTCCTTCTGTTATATCTATTAAATCCCTTCTGTTTATATCTATTTAAAAATTAATCCAATTTAATAAGAATATGCACTCAGTATTTAGCATAGATTGGTTATAGAAATTAGATAAATATAAAATATATACAAAACTGAGAAGAACAGTAAATATTTGAAAAAGGGACTTCTCAATTAATTATATCTCAATTCACACAAAATTATAAATGATAAAGCTACTACATCTACACGATATTGTCCGTCATTCAGAATATCGAACAATACTATGGAAATTCAATGTCATTCAATGAGTTATACATATAGAGATCGACCCTAAGTATGTCCTCAAAATTTTGTCAGATTTTAGAATATTAATTAGAAATATCGAAAATTATATTAATTTAACAATATTTTTAATTATAGAAATGTACAGGGTGTCCGAGAAGTCTTTGACACATTTCAAAAATTTGGTAAGATAAAAAATAAACGAGATAGAAAGTAAAATTAAATTACATTTATTACCGCATATAGTAAAGTTTTTTTTTAAATGCAAAACTGGCCGGGAGATTGCGGTACTGAAACGTTAAAAAGAGTTATTTAGAAAATGGCTTCTCCAAGTGAGCGCGCGTTTTGTGTTATGTGTTTTTTCGAATCGAAATCTCTGACTCAAGTTCAACGTAATTTCCGTACGAAATATGGGAAAAGACCCTCCATCTCGTAACAGCATTATTGCATGGAAAAATAAGTTTTTGGAAACTGGGAGTGTCCTGGGTCGACACAGAAGTGTCTTCGATAGAATTCATGTCATTTGCTCGTAGCCCCCGAAAATCAGGGACCCACATCGAGGTGTATCGATACATTAAATAAAAAACTTCACTATTTGAGGTAATAAATGTAACTTAATTTTACTTTCTATCTCGTTTGTTTTTTTTAACCGAATTTGTGAAATGTACCAAAGACTTCTCGGACACCCTGTATATTGGCATTTTCTTTTCTTTTTACTATCATTCAATTCTTATTTTTTCCCATCTAGTCTTCCAATTTTATTCCATAATCATTAAGGCGGGAAATATTTTCAAGCATGAATAAGGGTAGGGGATTTTTCAGAACATAAAGTGGGGCCTCAAGTGGGCATATTCTATGAACCTTCTGCTCCAGACAACCATAAATGATAATAACATCGAAAAATGCTTAACCTGTTTAGGGTTGAATTTTCCGTACATGAGTCTAATGTCCGGTCGATTACAGCGCCCTCCCAAGTTCAAGGTTGGATTCCGAGAATCTTCGGAAAGTGACGTGAACCGTCCTCATTTTTGTCCAGAGTAGGTCGCCGACTGAACTTGGCCTACTTCAGCCACAGGATGGGCTACATATCTAATCCGAGATTTCTAAGAAAAGCTACCGGAGAAGAATGAAATGGAATGCCCGGAACATAATTAATGGCATTTTCTTTTCCACCTGTTGAACCAGCCCAAAGGACTGCTATGCGACCTCCATGCTTAAAGCGATTGAAAACGATGTCATTTATTCATTTGCATGATGTCCTTAGGGATGGTAGAAGTTTCGATAAGATTTCTTTTTTGGTACAGTTTTTTCGTGGCAATTCTTAACACATTAATCGTAGTTCTTCTTATGTAATTATAAACCCTAATGGTATATATTAGCTGCATTATACGAAAAGATTTACAGAGAAAAAAATATGAATACATTTTGTTCTTGGATTCTTCGGAAGCAACACTTATGATGTAGTAGCAAAATAATGATCAGTTTTTCCTTAAAGACGGTACAGTTTCAGAAGATTAATAGTAGAGCTTTTCGAACTGGAATTAAAGTTGTTATGTTAAATAATAATAATTTTGATCATTACTTAACTGTACTCTATATTCGTTGAATGTCATGCAAAATGACTTCATGCATCGAAGGGACAGCTTTGTCTTTCACATGATAAATGGTTCCAAAGATAGAATCGCTTAGTTTATAATGGTATATCAATTAATCGTTATATGATTCTATACCAATAGAGATTTAACTCTTAGGGCTCGAATTTGTAAAGATGTATGTTTAGTGTATCATCGTGAAGATGTATGATTAGTACATCACCAGATGTACATCAGATGTTTAGTACATCACCATGAAG
>JAOUZG010017399.1:4380233-4414124 GCA_026289955.1 Argiope argentata
GTCAAATAGAGAAGCTAAAGGTTAAAAAAAATCTTATTTTTATTCCTTAAATAAGCATCCATATTTTGGCATTTGTTTTGTTCCGCAATCGTTGCTGTATTCTATTTATTTACGAAGATAGCAAAATCGTTTGCTGAAACTATTATTTTTAACTTACAAAAATTAATATTTAGTGCTTTACTAATTAATAAATAAATATGTGTTATTTTTAAGACCGAAAACACATTTCCATGTTATTTTTGTTTTCTTTAAGAATTATTATTTTTCTTGCTTTCCCTAAGTTCTAAGCTGATTTTCTCTTAGTTAGAATATTAATTCCATTTCTTCCGTCTTTGAATAAATCAAATTCTAAACATCAATCCATTCACTTTTAATTTTCAATAAATATTTATTATATTTTTTCTTCCAGCTGCTTATTGGTGGGTATCGAGAGGTTCCAGGCAACATCCAAGAGGTTTGAGATTGGCAGATGAAAATGGCAGGTAAATGATACTACCTTCCTAGGTTGATATTGTTCTATATACATGGTGCATTTTTCTTCAAGACGGATTTAATAATTCACTGTAAAAGCATATAAAATTCTTAACATTCTAGCAATTTAAACCAAGAAACCATTTTTCAGCTATTACCTCTGATTGGTTCCGAATTTTTCTCTTTAAGAAATTTTAACCGATGACAGGCTATCAAATTCATATGTCATGCTTGGTTAGTCAATCTTTATCTAGATAACCGTTTAAGAAATCATGATATTCAAAAATCGTAAGATATAAAGTTTCTATATTTAATTTATTTAGGTCACTGGATTGTTTTTGCATAAAATGTTAAAATATCTCAATATTTTATTGATATATTTTTTAAAAACAATTTGAAACTTGATAACATTTCCGGATGTATATTTTTTATTCAAACCACATAAAATATTACTTGTATGTAATTTAAAGTCATATTTTTAATATCTCATTACATGCCTGCGTCATCTAAAGTTTAGGGAATCACCTGGAATCATCTGACTATCTCATTCAAAGTTTATGGCATCACGTAGAATCATATGCCTGTCTCATTTGAAGTTTATGGCATCACGTAAAGTCATATGCCTGTTTTATTCAAAGTTTATGGCATCACATAGAATCATATGAATGTCTCATTCAAAGTTTATGGCATCAAGTAGAATCTTGTGACTGTCTCTTTTAAAATTTATGACAATACGTTTAAAATGTGAAAATATCACAATATTTTACTGGTAAATTGCCTAAAATTTGAAACATTATAATATTTCCAGATGTAAATTTATTTATTCAAACAACATAAAATAAAATTTTTAAGTTAATTAAATTTATATATCTAATATCCCATTAGATGCATGTCTTATTCAAAGTTTATGGCATTACTTAAAATCACTAACTGTCTCATCCAAAGTTTATGATATTTCGTAGAATCATATGATTGTCTCATTCAAAGTTTATGGCATTACTTAGAATCATATGACTGAATCATTCAAAGTTTATTACATCACGTAGAATTCTAAGACTGTCTCATTAAAAGTTTGTGGCATAACATAGGATCCTATGACTGTCTCATTCAAAGTTCATTCATTCATAGATGTATCATATGACTGCATCATTCAAAGTGTATGGCATTATTTAGAATAATCTGACTGTCTCATTCAAAGTTTATGTCATTACTTAGAATCACTGACTGTCTCATTCAAAGTTTATGATATTACTTAGAATCATATGACTGTCTCATTCAAAGTTTATGACATTTCTTAGAATCATATGACTGTCTCATTCAAAGTTTATGGCGTAGAATCATTATACATTATAACCATGAATTTTCTATCCTGTACCATACATCTTTAATACATTATAACCGATATTAATTACATAATATGCTATATTACAGTTTTGCTCCCCTCCCGAAATACACTGGCAAGACCGTCGTGATTACGCTGCCACCAGAGTACACCATCTACGATTTTGATTGGTTCGGTGTATGGTGCGAAGAGGCCAAAGTCGATTTCGGCAGCGTCAGATTACCCCAGGATCTAGTGGTTCCGCCATCGCCAAGAACGCTAGGAATTGAGCTGGAGGTGAGCCGATACGGTGCACGTTACTGATAGCTGCAATCATTACATTATATTATCAGCGTTCTTACTTGTATGATACAGATATGTTTTGTAAAAGAAATAAAGAATTATTTTTTTGTTAGAGAACATTTTAGCTCTGTTTTCTTGTAACTGCAATTTTAGGCAGTTTTATACATGGTGTATTTCTTTTGGTAGTCATATCAGTATTATGAAATTATTTTTTGTAAAATGTCATTTTATATATTTTTAAGTATTATTTTGAAATAACTCATGCTTTACTAGATATGATAAAACGGCATGATCGATTGATCATCACCCCCTTGGCGCATTTTTCAAAATCTCCAACTCTCTGCACTCTTGCATCTTGTCTCCTGGAGGAAGATATCCTACAACATCAACATCGGGTTGCCATATTTGGCGCTAAATCTCCTTGGAGAAAAAGGGGTGATGTTCTTTCCAGATCAACCGATAAGACGATTTGCATAACCAATATTTTTTAAATATTAAAAATGGTAGAGCTTCTGTAAAATATATGAAATAGATTAAATAATAAAGGATTATTAAAAAATGTAAAGGATAAGAAGGGTAAAAAATATTAAACGATTGATCAGTGGAGGATTGGATAAAACTTTTAACTAATTACGAAACAAAAGATTAAAAAAAGGATGTAATGATTATAAAATAATAATCCTAAAATATTAACAATAAATTCATTCTTCTATATTAAATTTTGATTATTTTAATTTTAAAAAAGAAAACTAACATAAGAAAATTAATACATAAGAAATGAAATATTTTTCATTAAGATGTATATGAAGCCATACAATTTCCTAAAAAGAAAAAAAATGATCATTTAAACAAACAAATAAGATTACATATTATTGAAGTTTATAATTGCTCGTTTTGATTTAAAACATATAAATTTTTAGAATAGATTAAACAGTTGAAATGTATTCTAAAATTTATATATATATTAAGGTATTGAAACTTTAGCATTAATTTATGATGCATTAAAGATTTTAAAAGGGTCTCTTTAAAAAAAATGAGTGAAATGAAAGAAAATTCAAGCATTTCTGTGAGACTCCTAGAGCAAAAATTTGGATACTTTTTATAGAAACAAAATTTTTTCTAATAAGAATTCTCTAAAAAACAAAACGAAATTATCTCATCGGATTAGAATTTTGATATCATTATTTCACGATAACTATTTACAAAATCAAAATTATTGTAATATCTTTCATATACCGGATATTTGAAAACATTTCTCAACTTGGAATTTCTTCTAGTGATAAACTTTTATTTTTATGTTTTTTCAGTTTTATTATTTTTTAAACTATGCTGAAAATAAAAATAAAAATATTAAAAAGTGCATATTAAGTAGATTTTATAATTTAGATAAAGCCTGACAACAAAAATCAGTACCATTATTAATCAATCAACGAAACGTCTGTAAATAGTAATATTTAAATATTTCATTTTTTAAATATTAATTGAGTATTACTATGATTTAAACAAAAAAAATTAGAAAATATCAATGAAGTTTACCTACAGTTCCAAAGTTTGTAATTTCTTTTTATTTCCTTTATCATATAATTTAGTCTACTCCTATTGGATGAAGATTCCTACCTATTCAAATAAAGAAATGCACAAAATTGGCTGAAAAATGCATACACTCCCTTGTTTTGTCATGCCTTGATATTATCTATTCTATTATCTAAACTTTTCAAATAAAGATTCTATTAAATTTTGTTTTTAAAGCATGAAAGTAAATACGATGTTTATGAAAATAATTGTTGCTTGCGTATTCTGGTCAATTTTAATGTAACACAAATAAAATTAAAAATATAAAATAATATTTAATATGTAAAAAGTTTTTAAATTAAAAAATGTATTTCAAATTTATCTAAAAAATGGAATAATTCTAAAAAACATAAATCTCCATGTCTTGAGAGGAATATCATTTATTCGCTTCTTGATATTTCTACAAATCAATCTTGTATACTGGATTCTAGTATGTATTAATGAAATTCCGAATAATATAATGGATAGTATAAATATTTATTGTCATAATTATATCTCATGTATTCACTTTATCTCACTTACTTCATTTCTTCGTTCACAGTACAAGTTGAACTGCGAAGTGTTGAGAGACGACTTGGGCTATGAGATCAGGTGGATAATGGACGGGGAGGATATCGTCATGCAACTCGTTGCGCGACTTGGTGAGTATTTATTACAGGCAGTGTTATTGAACATTTAATTCTTAATTTAGATTATGTCAGAAAAAAACTGAGCCATTGAAATTTGCATAATGGTCTATTTCATATAACCAACAACAACAAGAACAAAAGAGAAATCTAGCGCTTAATAACATTTATATGCTAATGCAGTCTCTAATTACCTGTTATGCAGGTGTCATCTTTCATATTTTATTTTTAAAATAAACAAGTTTTTTATCAATGAGATCTTATGAAGGTTAGCCTTATGAATATTTTATCGCTGTCTCTTAACACACTTTTAAGAGTCACGTTCAGGCATTTGCAATTTTATTAATAGCTGTCTGAATTATCAATTCTATTTTTGTGCTTCTTGGTCTGGGAATTTACTGGAATTCATTGTCGGTGTTTAAAAGTTCAAGTGTTTGAAATTAGAACTATCTGAAAAGTGTTTTTATTTGCTTACAGACACGAATTCCAACATTGCAAATAATGCTGGTAATTCCATAAATCAGATTTCGCTTTTATCATGAATAGAGACGAAAGATTAAGAGATATAGATATTTAATCCCATTCATTACGTTAAACATATGCTAAGGCTATAATTTTAATTTAAAATAATCACATAAAAGCTACTGTTGGTAAAATTGAAAGCAACGAAATAAAAAAATGGTATAACTTTTAGGCAAATAGTAATTTGTGAGCTTAAAATTGTACATCTAAAGAAAAAAAATAAAATGCCAGAATTTAAATAAACTATCCATAAAATTTAAATTGTAGATTAAAACTTTTTTTAAAAAAAGATCTTTTTATAAATATCACTTCTATATAATTATCACTTATGATATACACATCTAATTTTAAATGAGAAAGCATACCTAATTTTACATAAAAAATCATATATAAGTTTGAATGAGAAAGCGTACCTAATTTTGCATAAAAAAGCGTATCTAATTTTGCATGAGAAAGCATAAAAATTTTTGATTAAAAAACACTCCTAATTTTGTATAAGAAAGTATATCTAATATCACTTTAAAAACATACCCAATTTTGCATAAGAAAGCATACTTAATTTTGCATATCTAATATTATATGCTTATTTAATTTTGCATGAGAAAGCATACCTAATTTTACATAAGAAAACATATATGATTTTGCATGAGAAAGCATACCCAATTTTGCATAAAAATGCATACCTAATTTTGCATGAGAAAGCATATCAAATTTTAATTAAAAAAACACTCCTAATTTTGCATTAAGAAAGCATACATAATTTAGCATACCACAGGCATAATAATGTTAGATTAGATAATAAGATAAAACCAAATTTAAAGAGACTTTTTTAAAATTTTTAAATTAACTATATTTTCTATTTCTGTAGAAATTTTAGTGCTAAAGACACATAATTTTAAAAAATTCCAATTTTTATAAATTTATATATGTTTACTAGTATTTAAAGAAAATTCAAATACATAAATAGTATTACATTATGAAAAATAATATTGTATTGACTCTAAATCTGTATAATGCATAGTTTGTTTTCAATCATGAACATTAACATTATCGTAATTCGAAAAGAATTTGATGGACGGAATAATAATGTGTTGCAGTAAATAAGTCCTACTTTTTACGAGTTTTAATATTTATTTGAAATATATTATTTATTTTTATTTAAAGCTGTCAAATGGTAGTATACATAAAGTTCTTAAAATTCCGAAAAAAAATAAACGCCCTTTTTTTATGTATTAACAGTGTACAACAATATAGTCTAGGGAAAATATGCTTTACTTTATAGTAAATAAATTGCATAAATCTTTCATAAATCATGTTGCCAGCATTGATGAAAAATTGCATTTGAGGATTAATTGCATTTAATTTTAAAATCATTTTTGTCATAATCTTTATCACTTTTGGATGAAAAGAACCAGTACAGTTGAATGGAATTTAAATATTTTAGACTTTTAAGGTGATCAGAATATGAGGCCGTTCATTTTTTAGTAAATATGTCAGTATAGTTTTTCGTTTGGAGCATATTCGGCCGTTCATATTTTTTAATTATTTTTGTGGAAATTTATTTTCATTTATTTGTTATTACTATCAGACCGTTCTGCATTCACATCTCTACATAATATTATTGAAGATTCTATATGCATAATTTTTCTATGTACCAAGCATAATAAATCATTATATCTGATCAGTTATAATTGATAAAATGTTAACAAAGCTCTAATATTTCATAATTAATGCAATTTGCTTTTTTGTATTCTTATTTATTTAACAACTATGAAAGTAAAGTTCTTTAATTCACACGTTTGATTTCCTCTCAGTCCTTATTGTCTTTTTGGATATTCCCTTTTAGCCTAATATTAGTGGTTCACTTCTAAAACAATAGTACAAGACAATTGGCTCTAGTATAGACATTACTCTACAGAACAAGTGCAACAATATCTATTCGTTTATTTATTTAACTTACTTATTAAAGTTTCTATTATATTATATATTAACTAAAAAAGACGAAGTTTTTTTTTCAAATATAGACGGGAAATTTGTGAACTCGATATTAATAAATAATATCTTAAATAGATAGTTACGAAATTTTATGAAAATACTTTCCAAGGTTTGATAATCATGAAATTCAAGGTTCTCAAGGCTTAACTTGCCATAGTTTTGAAATCATTTTAACATTACACTAGTATCCAAATTCTATTTGCTTTTAGCCTAATATAATAGTAATTCACTTCTAAAGTAATAGACAACTTAACAATTAGGCAATTAGCTCTAGTATAGACATTGCTCTGCAGAACAAGTGCAACAGTCTATTTGTTTTTCAAAAAATCTAACTTACTGATTAAAGTTTAGATTATGCCATATGTTAATTTTTTAAAAAAACGAAGTTTATCTCAAATATATACAGGAAATTTGTGAACTCAATATACGAAATAAATTAATAATATCTTAAATAGATAACTCCAAAGTTTTATGAAAATACTTTCAAGGTTAGATAGTTATGAAATTCAAAGTTTCCAAGGTTTAGATTGCCATAGTTTTGAAATCATTTTAACATTTCACTAGTATCCGAATTCTATTCGCTTTTAGCCTAATATAATTATAATTCACTTCTATAGTAATAGACAATTTAAAAATTAAACAATTAGCTATAGTATAGACATTGCTCTACAGAACAAGTTCAACAATCTCTACTTGTTTTTTTCAATTCTAACTTATTAAAGTTTCGATTATACTATATCTTAATTTTTTTAAAAAACGAATTGACAGGAAGTAAATGAACAGGAAATTTGTGAACTTGATATACGAGGTTAATTAATAATATCTTAAATAGATAATTACAAAATTTTATGAAAATGTTTTCAAGGTTAGATAGTTATGAAATTCAAGGTTTAAATTAGTTTAACCATAGTTTTGAAATCATTTTAACATTACACTAATATCCAAATATTTTATAACTAGACATAAATGAACATATAACATAATTTCCGAGAGCTTTTGTTGTATCTTAAAGTAATAAGCTTTAATACGGATTTTAACAATGTACTCGTGGGTAAACATAAAGCATTTAATCTATATTTAATCTAGTAGCTTACACAAATCTTTTCAGAGGAGATTCATTTTCTGGAACGCTTTGTTCTAAACACTGCAAACGCAAGGCCATCTCAAACTAGCTATATAAATTTTGTTAATTTACGAAAGATGCCCGCCAACTCCTGGATGGCGCTGATAAAAAAAGCCAACAGCTTAAATACCAGGACTAATGTTACCTCTCCCAAGCTAAAGTCACGCGCTGCGGTTCTTATCTTTCCTAAACTGCCGCAGGGAACCCACCTCTTACATTGCTGCCATTTAAATAAAGTACTTACCACGTGTAGGAGAATTTCCGAAATTTCAGTAAGCGGTATACAAAAGTTAAGCATAAAAGTGGGAATGATTAAAGTTCTTTGCACTGGAGGCTTAGGTAAATGCAGTTTAAAAGAGATGTGATGGTACTTAACTAATGAATCTACTAAACTTATATATTATTTAACTATTCTTAGTTTTCACCATTTTCAATCAATGGAAGATGGATTATGGAATATTCACGCATTTGTTTGTATTCTATAATCTATCAGAGTCTTGCAAATTATTAAAATTATGACATCAAATAATAGATCTTCAGGTATCTAAGATATATATTTTCTTTCTATTTTAAATTTAATAAAGTTGCATATTTAATTCTTCAGGATTGCAAGAACATGTAACAGTTAGCTTATTCTTAGTAAATCAGACTGCAATGGAAGATGAATTAATGGAATATTCACGCATTTTTTAGCATTCCATCATCCATCAGAGTCTTGCAAATTATTAAAATTATGCCATCAAAAAATAAATTTTCAGGTACCTAAGAAAGATATTTACTTTCTATTTTAAATGTAATAAAGTGGCATATTTAATTCTTCAAGATTGCAAGAACTTTTAACTGTTAGCTTATTCTTAGTAAATCAGACTGCAATGGAAGATGAATTAATGGAATATTCACGCATTTTTTAGTATTCCATAATCTATCAGAGTCTTGCAAATTATTAAAATTATGACATCAAATAATAGATCTTCAGGTATCTAAGATATATATTTTCTTTCTATTTTAAATGCAATAAACTTGCATATTTAATTCTTAAGGATTACAAGAACATTTAACTGTTAGCTTATTCTTAAATCAGCCTGCAATGGAGGATGGATTAATGGAATATTCACGCATTTTTTAGTATTCCATCATCCATCAGAGTCTTGCAAATTATTAAAATTATGCCATCAAAAAATAGATTTTCAGGTACCTAAGATAGATATTTACTTTCTATTTTAAATGTAATAAAGTGGCATATTTAATTCTTCAAGATTGCAAGAACTTTTAACTGTTAGCTTATTCTTAGTAAATCAGACGGCAATGGAAGATGAATTAATGGGATATTCACGGATTTTTTAGAATTCCATCATCCATCAGTGTCTTGAAAATTATTAAAATTATGAAATCAAATAGTAGATCTGCAGGTACCTAAGATATATATTTTATATCTATTTTAAATGTAATAAAGTTGCATATTTAATTCTTAAGGAATGCAAGAATATTTAACTGTTTGCTTATTCTTAAATCAGCCTGCAATGGAAGATGAATTATGGAATATTGACGCAATTTTTCAGAATTCCATCATCCACCAGAATATTGCAAAATTATTAAAATTATGACATTAAATAATAGATCTTCTGGTACCTAAGACACATATTTTCTTTCTATTTTAAATGTAATAATGTTGCATATTTAATTCTTCAGAATTGCAAGAACTTTTAACTGTTAGCTTATTCTTAAATCAGCCTGCAGAATGGAATTTTTTTTTGATAACTAATAATCATTTATTTATTTTGTTTGAATAAAAATGAAATGGTTGAATTATATTTATTTTGCCATTTCAAATTTTGTCATTTTTCTTTAGTTCGTTTTCAATAAATAAATAAAAATAATTTAAACGAAAATTGGGAATGCTAAATTCTTCTGAATTTTAAGCAGCGAATTATGTTCGAAAATTGATGAAGTGAATTTAGAATAATTTTTAGAAAATTTAAAGCGCTTGTTACTTGGTTTAAAAATTCTCTTAAATATATCTTACTAACAATTATTTCCCCAATAAACTGTTATGATAAATTTAATCAAAAGTTTGAATAAAATTAATTTAATAAATAAAAGTGAAGTTTAAAATTATCTTTTAGATATATATTATATCTATAAATTTTACCAAAAAAAATAAAATGTTTAAATTTTACTATTCTTAGTGTTAAAAATGAATAAATGAATAATCTAAAGAATTTTTTTGTCTAATTTGGTTCAAATCTAAATATAGAAAAGTTAAAAATACATACAGTAGTCAGCCATAAAAATAAACTCATAGAAATATTTGTTGTGAACGAAAATAAATACTATTTTATTTAATTGCTAATTTTTAATTATTTTTAGAAATTTCTAGTTTAATAAAAATATTCAAGGAATATAATAGTCAATGTTAATAAAATATTGTAATATTTGTATGAGGAGAAAAAGAAACATTCACATATGATAAATGCAATTCCACTGTCGATAAGTTCAAACTTCAAACTTAGTCTTTAGTTAATGCCTTCAAAAATTGAAAATAATTCAAATATTACCGAAAAATATCTCTCGTAAAAAAAAACTTATTTTTTGTTACATTTCAGTTTCTTTAGACATTTGTGATAGTTCATGATTATTTTGAATCGTTTAGACACTCTACATAACAGACGGCTGAACACAGAGCTAACTAATTTTATAAGAAGTGATTTATTTATTTGGAAAATACGCAATCTCTAAGAAAGTGTCTTTTTATCATGTCAGAACATAATGTTTTTTTTGGGGGGATGAGGTTTTTGGCATCAACAAAAATCCATTGACGAAAAAAAATTATCTGCTTGAACTTCTCAAAAAAAATTATCTTTTAAAAACTTGTTGTTATCCCATTTACAAAAGCTCTGATTAAAAAAAGGTTAATTTCTACAGCAAATAAAACCTAGAAAAATGTCATTTTGAGAACGTGATTATAAGAAATGAAATAAATAGGAAATTTGATATTTTTTAAAACAATACCTGCTAGACAAAGTTTTTTTTAATCGTTGGCATTACTAAAGTGGCTCATTCAACGAAACAATTAAAATGAATAAAAATACAATTTAACGCGTGAGCACGTGGTGCTTGGCCGTTCAAGAAATGATGTTCTGGCAAGATACATTGAGATATTCATATAAGATCTCATTTTGATCTTTTAATTTTAATTGAAACATTAAATAAAAAAATAATAAAGTTATGCATTTTTTGCGCAGTATTGCAACGTATTACAGCTAATCATCTTTTTCACACTTCAATCTGAATTTCAAATAAGAAACTTTTTAGTGAGCCGATTTTATTTTTGAAATATTTTTAAATATACTTTAATAATATTTTTCATTACATCAGTAAATGTTTTTCATTAATATTGTATATATTTTGCACGCTATGGCTACATCGTCACTAAGATAAATTTTCGCAAACGAGTGGGAATTGGTTCTGCAAAACATTCTCACATATCCTGTAATAAATGTACTGTCCCTTCATCATATAAAAATTTACGAATTTTAAGCAAGGCAATATTTACAAAAGAGATATAGGTCTTTTACGTGAATTTGTTATTTATGCTAAATTTATCGTGGGATATGCCGGCATTCTGGTATAGGGGTAGCGCTTATCCCCCCGTGATGTAGGCCTTCCGGGATTGAGTTTGTAAGGTGTGTGAATGTGAGTCCCCCCCTTCTAAAAAGGGGTTGTGCTAGAGATTGTGATGAGTGAGTATCAAAAGTCGTAATCTTAGCCCTAGTTTGCGCTACTACAAAACAAGAGATGCTAATTATTCTTAAATCGCTGATTGCCTCATCAAGCTTTTTCATGTCAAGTGCCATAAGAAACAATAATGGACTGGAATGTTTGTAGAAACCTTTTGGCATTTCACATGCGGACAATACACAATTAAATATGTATTTTCAGCTCTTTCATTTCGGTCAATTTAAGCTACTGACAAAAAACTATCATTGTAATACCAATATATCATGCCAAATTTCTTTTATTTAACTTATTTTTTAATTAATGATGCTGCACGTTAGTACAGACAGACAAAATTCCAAAAATGTGTTTTTCTGACTGAAGAAGATTTGAAACTTAAGAATTTGTCAGATTCCCAATTTTGAATTTTTTGACAATGTAATAATTTTATGTCGTTGAAATAATAATTTGATGTTTTAATTAATTTAACTTATTTGGTTATTTGATATTGTAATAATTTTTTTAATATTTCGTATACAAGTTGTTTACATTTTTATGTTCCTCTAATAACTGTTGGTTTATACGTTTTTCTTTTTAACAGCATTTTCTTAGTTAACGATTTTTACATTTTTATGTTCCTCTAACAACTGTTGAAATGTTTATACCTTTTTCTTTTAACAGCATTTTCTCAGTTAACGTTGTTTACGTTTTTATGTTCCTCTGATAACTGTTGAAATGTTTGATAATTACCATACTTGGAGACAAAGTGACAATTTTTGAGAATTTAAATTCATTTCTTCTTCCGATCTGGTTCTTTGAAATAAGTTTTATGAAAATTAAGTTGATTAATTTGCACTTCCGTGCTTGGTGGGGGTTGCTTTGCGGCGGATCATCGTTATATCCGAATGGCTTAGGCCGGGAAGGAGTATACCTATGCCATACTTCGTTTACAATAAAGTAATAAAATAAAACTGAAAATCATTGATTCAAACCTAAAACATTGGCATTTTGCTCTATTTGGGAATATAAATTTGCATTACCTTTTAATTTTTGCAAATAAGTCTCTTGTAAGGAATGTATGTAAAGGACTAGATTTTTTTTGTAACTGATTTAATTTTTTTTCAGAACCTAACGAGTACATGTCCTTTGGATTGAGTAAAAATGATACCAAATCAGAAATGGTTAAAGCAGATGCTATCGTTGCTTGGATTGACAAGAGGGGAAAAGGTCATGCACAGGATTATTACTTGGGAAGCAAAGAACAGGTAATTTGAATAAAACGAGGAAACTCAGTATAAAAAAAATTTTCTGAATATTCTGCTGGTCTGATAAATTTTTATATTCTTTGGAATATACAGTTTGAATTTTTTATATGAATTCTGGTACTGATTTCTTAAAAACATATTCTTAACTTTTTTTACATGTGCAGTAAAATAAGGATTTATAATCGAATACTCTTTCTTTATATATTGGAATTCTCAAGATTTACATAATCTTAATCTCACAAATTTTATAAAATATTACAACTTAAAAAAAGGAATTATGTTAATTGACCTATTTTAATTAAAATGTAATTTAATATAAGAAATATCATTTAAGAATCTGCAAATAAAAAACAAGATTCAATAACAAGTAAAATAATAACTTATAAAATTTATAAACTATAATAAGATGGTAAAATTAAAAAACATTTTAGCAAAATTAAAAAAAATTAAGTAGATAATCAAAATTATGAGCAAGTACATAAAAGTTTATTTTAATTATGGGCTGATGCTTTCCGATTTTTAAGTTTATTTTTTTAATTTCATTTTTTAAAAATAATACGAGAATTGACTTGAAGATACACTTTTATCACCCGCTACCCCCCCCCCCGGTTTTTTTACCATTCCAGAATTAAAAGGAGCAAAAGAAATAATAATAATTCTTATAATTAACACATAATTTATATCATTCGATAAAAATTTCTAAATATTCATCAAACATTAAAACATATTATAAATGTATCTAACATTTTATTTCAACTATATATTTCTCTCAGAAACAAAAAAAAAATTAAATGTTTTTTCAAATCACTATTTTTTGTTATATATAATGATATTTACTAAATTAATTTAAATCCTGATTAATTTTTTAATTTTTATCTTAATTTCATCGTTATTTACATCATTATAAAATGATCTCTTATTTCCTAATCCAATTACCGCTTTTTATTTAATCAATTCTACCCACGCTCTAAAAAACTGCTAACATCAGCCTTTTATCACCCTCCGAATGAAGGAATAAAAATCCTTAAGGCTTACGACATTCTTTCAAAAATACATAGTTTCCCTATCCTAAATCGGCAATTGCAAAAGAATTTCCTATCGAAATTTCGCCGTAAAGTAACTGAAGGGATAATTTTTGATTTCTACTTTTAGGCTGCGATGTTGATTGACTTATTTCTTACCACTTTTTTGTACTTAAATTATTCCTCTACTGAAAAAATAAATCAAAGTTTTAAAATTTCAAAAGTTTTTTTTTTTAATATTCGGCCACGCAACTACTATATATATGTTTATAACTTTTATATTTTAAGTAGAGTCATAGCCGAAAACAGACAGACCACAATGAAATTTTTAAACTTTCGGTTTTTTTTTCATCCCGAGAGGCATAATTTACGCATAAGCAGAAGAGGCGAAACACATCACACAGATTGATGCAAAAGCTAAATGGGGAAAATCTAAAGAAAAATTTAACTCCGGAATTATGTACTGTAAGAATTTTATAGGGATTTTCTTACGCATATAGACTCAGGTAAGGGAATTATAGGGATTTTTTGAAAGAATTTATTTATCTTGACAATGTTTGATTTCCACCCTCTTAGTGTGTTACTTTCGGCAATTTCACAAAGCTTCTGTTACATTAATTAAATGAAAAAAGGTGAAATTTGATCAGTGGATAAGAGAGCATCTTAAAATGAATATAATTTGGGCTAAATTAAGCTAAAAATTAGGAAATTAATTCCTTAAATAATATTTTAAACTCCATTATATATATATATTCCAATTGGGCGTCTTGAAAATAATTTTCAAGTTACAAATACTTATTGCTTTTATCTTTCTATCTGTTGGTAAAATTAATGTCTATGTCTATAATAAATGGTAAAAATAATGTTTTATGTCTATATCTTGCAGTGCGTGGGACGTCGAGGTAGTTGCCCCGACACTAAATTTCCTGATGCCACCGAAAGTGTAACTCTTTTAAATGCCGCTAAGGTCAATGGATACACCATGATTACAGTCAAGAGACCCCAAGTGGGTGGTAAGTAGTCACATATAAAGTCTTCTTAGTAAAATATGAAAATTTTTTGTTATAAATTTCCTTCGCAGGATGATTTTTTAAGCAATGTAAAACGTGCTGTTGCTTAATAGCTTTTATTTTATAATATACGAATAATTATATAAAAATAAAAATATATATTTATAAGAATAAGAATGAAACCATCGTATTTTAAATCTAGAATTTTACTATAGTAAATATTTTGTTTACTTGCATTTTTTAATGCATTATGCCAATTATTTATTTTAGTTTAACATTTTATTTAAGTAATTTCATGAATATATATTTACATCATTCATTAATTTTCTAATATGTTTAGCATGTAAAAAATGACTAACGAACTCAATTCTTTAAAAATTAAATATGACTTTTAGATAACATTGTCTTTATATAAATCGAAGGCATAAAAATTAAAACGAGTATGAAATTAAATTGTATCATTAAACAAGACTTAAGAGTTTATTAGTTAAATCAAGTACTAGTTATTAAAACCTTTCTTCCCTTCTTATAAATATATACATTTCTAGTATATATATTTTTTGTGTTTAATAAATAGTTTAAAAATTCAATGTATAATATAATTATACCTTCAAATTTTTTAATTTCAAAGTTTATATTCTTTATTAATTTCTAGTTTGCCAATTAGAAAATGGTAATTTTTAGCTTGCTGATTATTGACGTAGTTGCCCAAATCAAAATCCACTTTGAGTGAGTCTGTTGCTCCTAAATTTTAAAAATTCAGAGAATGATGAAGGGTTATTCACCTTAAAGACACCTTGACATCAGAAAGTGTAATTTCTTAATTAATGTGAAACTCTTCACTTAAATATTAATTTTTTGGCATCACATGTGTTTCAATTTAAATTTCAATATGCTTTTAACTTTATTATTAACTAGCTTTTACTCACGACTTCGTACGCATGGAAATTTTAATGTGTAGATTTGAGAACAACTTAATAATAGAGCACAATCAATAGAAACAGTAAGAAATGAAACACTATTAGATAATAATAAACAAAATGATACTTACCCCCGTTTGGAAGAATGTTTTTTATCAGTTATAATCAGCTGCATAAAAGGAATTATTTTCTTTCTTTTTTAAACTTCCTGTTTTCTATAAATGAAAACCAACTGACTTCGCGCATTTCTTTCTAAACAAATTCTAATTTATTACTTCCTGCTATCTAACTGAGTTGGTGTGGGGGAAGGAAATGAAGATTTTTAGCGGGAAAGTAAAAAAAGTGTCGTTTTAACTATTTTCCTCGCAGTTTTTTTTTTTTCTTCGTTTTTTCTCTTCATAAGAACCATCCTCGTGTCTTAACGAAAATATTTTTTTTAAAAAAAAATTAGTCTAATCGGTCGAGCCGTTCTCTTGTTTAGCGCTTAGCAACGCATTTCGTGATTCCTTTTTATTTATAAAGATTTTCAAACATTTTTTACATTTTTTCTATTTATATAATTAAGACGGTTTAGAGCATATTTTAATAAATTTTGACTTTCTGTATCATGGCCGATCATAATAGTATTACAGATATTGGTAAAAAAAAATCAAACGTACATGACATTTAAAATAATGTAATGGAAAATCGTAATTGGCATAATAATCTATCTAAAAACTTAAACCACAAAAATCCAAATGCATGCATGAAACCAAATAATTTAAACAGATTTCCTTGAAGAATGCTGCAATAATAAATAATTCTAAATTAAAAAATTGATGCATATTTTATTTAATAATCATATAATGTACCATTATTTTTTAAATGATTATATAACACACAATATTATAGGAAAATAAAGTATCTTCAAATTTTATTCTTTATGTACACTAATCTTTATATTGCATTTTCTAGCACTTTTTAAGTTAAAAAAGGTCTTAATTTATTTGTTGAATTTTTATTCTATCAGTTGATCAAATATATGACCAGCATGTGTATTCGGATGGACCCCAAGCAGTTATATGGGCAATTGGACCACTTAATGACAAGAATGAGGTGTCTTACCATGGAGTTCTAAGATCAGAAGGTTGGTAATGGACAACTTTTATTCAAAGATTGTATTTCTTTGTCATTTAGTTAATTTAAAATTCATTATGAATTAAGTTTTTGTTTTTTAATCTATTTATTATTTTTTTATAATATCAGAACATGATGTTTTTTTCGGAATGAGTTTAGTGGCGTCAACAAAAATCTGTAGGCGAAAAAAAAAAACATTACTCAAGAAATAAAAAAAATTATTATCTGCACGAGCATCTCAACAAATCAGCTTTTATTAACGCTTTGATATTTCATTTACAAAAGCTCTGATTTTAAAAAAAATAAGTTAATGACTACTGCAAATTAAAACTAGAAAAATGCCATTTTGAGCTCGTGATTGTACGAAATGAAATAAATAGGAAATGGGATATTTTTTTTTATACAATCAATGCGAGACAAGGTTTTTTGGATCATTTGCTATACTGAAATTACTAATTCAATGAAATAATTAAATTGAATAATAGTATAATGTAACTTGCAAGAGCACGTGATGCTTGGCATTTCAAGAAATTATGTTCTGGCATGATACACTGAAATATGCATAGCATATTTCATTTAATTGCTTTATTGAATTAGTAACTTTAGTATTGTAAACGATAAAAAAAAACTTTGTTCTGCATTTTTAAAATTTGTGCTAATTTAATATATTTAAAAATATCATTAAATAATTTTATTCATGAATAAACCAAACAATTTGACAAATGTTAATATTTGAGGAAATTTTATTCAATGAATATATATTGTGTTATAAAATAAAATCGGATTCTTGTTCTATAAGGCAAACAATTATTGATTTTGATTTGATACTATGATACTTGATACTATGATATATATTATATTAATGGTAGAATTTCATTGTATAAAGTAATAAACATTTTTTTTATCATGAATTCAATTTTCGCTGATTCAAGAAATATGATGTTTAAAGCTGAAAAAAGAAAGGTGTTTTAACAATCATTGAAACTGCATTCTGTTGAAGAAAAAATTTGAAATTATTATATATTCAGAGAGAAGTTTTAAAAAAAGGAATAAAGTATGAATAAAAAATGAAAAAGAAATTAAAAAAAACAAATAAAAATTCAGAAAGGTGTTTTCGAAAAAGAAACAAAAGTTTAAATAAGAAATTAAGGTATAAAAAAAGAAAATAAAAATAAAATATAAGAAATAAATTTTTTAAAAATAAATAAAGGTATTTAAAAACAAGCAAGATGTTTTAACCATCACTGAAACTACATTTTGATGAAGGAAAAAATATTAAAATAATAAAAATTTCGAATATTATCGAATCGTTTGGAATGTTTCGAATTTTTTAAAATAATTCCAAAGGAAATGTTTATTTAAATGGAATTAATGTGTTATATGTAAGGGAATTTCGCAAATTCATTTAAGTGAAATGATATCTATTATGAAAGAGATAAATTTATTTCATATTAAAATTTTCACCATTAGAATTTAAAATACCTGTTCAAACAGCCTTAAATTATTATTATGTGTAGAATACTAATTGTACTGTATAATATTACTTTTTTCAATAAAGTTTCGACCAGTGCTGCGTTGTTTCCCGAATGATCAAACTAATTTCTATTCCACAATATTTAATTAACAGTTCCATACTTTCCATTACAAGACACTCACCATAGAGCGTCTACAACCAAACGAGGCACAAACAAGAATGAAAGCAAAAACAAAAATCAGAATTTACCAGAAGAATGATTGCCATAATTGGCCAATTATCATCTGACATGGCGATAATAATAATAATTTTGTTTGATATTTAACATGATGGATTGAAGTTAAACATCATTTAAAAAATTGCATAGATTCTGTTTGTTTATGCTAAATGGTTATATATGTAGTTGTTTGTGTCTATTTGTATATGTGTGTGTCATCAAAAATTTAATATTTTTGATGCATAATCGTGGACGAAGTCAGAAAAGAAGACTTTGAATTTTTAAGTTCGTATTATTTCCATCCCAGGAGGCATGGTATATTTACAAGAGGCAATGTCCACTCATAGCGTTGCCCATAAGAGAAAATAGAGAAAATAATTGATCCTAGTTTTAAATATTATGAGATTTTGATAGGGATTTCTCTATAAGCTTCAAATTATGTAAGGGAATTATAGGGATCTTTTTGAAGAATTTGTTTAAGTCTGCAATATTTTATCCCTTCAATCGGAGAGTGAGAATTTGATATCTTTTAGCCGATTCATTTTTTAAAATTTTATTTCGAATTGAATTAATTAAATTGAAAAGGTGGAATGGGATCAATAAATAAGAAAATAATTTGGAATAAAGTTAATATGGGCTAAATTAAACTGAAAGTTAAGAAATTAATTAAATTTAAATTAGATTTTAAAACAACATTGTATATATAAATACAGGATCATTAAAATTGTGCTTTTGTTTTTAACAGGAGATATCTACATTGACTTCGCTCGCTCTCCTCAGTGGAACTGTCCACAACCTGCTGACTATGAACCGGAACCTAAGTTTGTCCCCGTCCCCCCAACAACCACGACCACACCTGCCCCGGTAAGAAAGCCCACGAAGCGGAAGCCGACCACCCCAGCTCACAAGCGCAAACCTCAACCTGCAGGATCTCGATATTCCAGTAGGTCGTCCGATGTACGAAGCAGCGAATCTAAAGTGGATTCCTCGTGGAATGTCCCTCCCATTGTTTGTCCCAGCGACAAGACCTTCAGAGCTCAGATAGGACCTGCTGGTGGAAAGGAAGGATTCCAGGCCATTACAGGTAATTTTGTTTTGTAGTCCAGCCCTTCAGCAGACGCGTGTAGATATTTTGACCCCGAATTATCAGGATCTTACACTTCATTTTATTGGCTACATGTATAAATAAAATATGGGAATATAATTTTTTTAGTATATGTATTAGTAGTTTAGTATATAAATGTATGGGTATATAAAGATTATAGTATATGTATTAGTAGTTAAGTATATAAATGTATGGGCATATAAAGGTTTTAGTATATGTAAAAGTAGTTTAGTATATAAATGTATGGGCATATAAAGTTTTAGTATAAGTAACAGTAGTTTAGTATATAAATGTATGGGCATATAAAGATTTTAGTATATGTATTAGTAGTTAAGTACATAAATGTATGGGCATATAAATGTTTTAGTATAAGTAATAGTAGTTTAGTATATAAATGTCTGGGCATATAAAGATTTTAGTATATGTATTAGTAGTTAAGTATATACATGTATGGACATATAAATGTTTTAATAAATATAAAAGTAGTTCAGTATATTAATGGACATATAAATATTTTAATATATGTAAAAGTAGTTTGGTATATAAATATTTGGGCATATAAAGGTTTTAGTACATGTATTACTAGTTTAGTATATAAATGTATGGGCATATAAATGTTTTAATAAATATAAAAGTAGTTTAGTATATTATTGGGTATATAAATATTTTAATATATGTAAAAGTAGTTTGGTATATAAATGTTTGGGCATATAAAGATTTTAGTATATGTATTAGTAGTTAACTATATAAATGAATGGGCATATAAAGATTTAAGTATATGTAAAAGTAGTTAAGTATACAAATGTATGGACATATAAATGTTTTAGTATATGTAAAAGTAGTTTTGTATATAAATGTTTGGGCATATAAAGAATTTAGTATATGTATTAGTAGTATATTATATAAATGTATGGGCGTATAAATGTGTTAATATATGTATTAGTAATTTAGTATATAAATGTATGGGCATATAAATGTTATGAGTATATGAACTGCTTTCATTGGAACCCTACCAACCATATAAAATGTTGGGCATGGATAGCCTGGTTGTTAAGATGTTTGATTCGCATCCCTTGGGCTGCGAATTTGAAACCACCAGCCGAAGACCCCTCCTTGTGTGTATGGGGGTGGGCTGGCGCATGTTAAATCCGCCATGGTCACAAAGTCCTCCATGCCTAGAATAAGACCACTGTGGGTACTGGGTCAGAGGTGATCGTTCTCTGTTCCAGATCGAAATTATGATCTGTGGATGAATGAATGTCAGGCACGAATGAAGTCCGTCCCGTAAAAAAAGGTTTGTGACGTACGTGATCTGGAAGTTAGACTTCTGTCCTCGGATGCTCTGCGGTTCATACCCTCAGGAGGTACTGCATCCTTCCTTCCGTTGTAAAGTGGAACACGAGAACAATAACGACATTCGTTTTTATCTTAGCTTGACATTCCTGTATATTACTCTCTTATTTACCACACAATCGAGTAAGAGTGGAGCATCCACCCGAAGAAAAGCTCTTTTTGTAGCTTCATTGGTTTCATACGATGCTGAAGATTCTCCGAGTGTGTGGTGGATGGTGCACGTTGAATTTGTTGTGATCACAAAGTACTCCATGACTGGAGTAATACCACTGTGGGTACTGGGTCCGAAGTGATCATTCTCTGTTCCAGATCTAAATAATGAATTGTAGATGAGTGAATGGCAGGCATGAATGAAGTCAGTCCCGTAAAAAGGGTTTGTGACGTATTTGAGCTAGAAGTTAGACTTCTGTCCTCGGGTGCTCAGGGGTCCATACCGTCAGAAGGTACTGTATCCATCGTTTCGTTGCAAAGTGGAACACGAGAACAACAATATAAATATTTTTTCATGCAAATATGTTCTTATTTAAGGCACGAATGACAAATAAGATTTTCAATAAGAAGAAACCGAAAATAAACAGCTCCTTTTGGCAAATCTATTCTGTGTTCACTTCCTATTCGCATTTACAATCTATATAAAACTACTTACTAATTTAAGTAATTTTTTTTCAATATAAAAATATTGTAAGTCAAAGAAAAATCTATATTTTACATTATATTTGAATTTGAACTTTTTTGGAAAAAGAAGCTTAACGTTACAACTTTGAAAATTCATACATTTTGTCTTTCATTTTAATATACATATCCAAAAAATGGTTTTATTAATCTTCATTTAGAATACAACGAATCGTTAACATAAATTCCAAGCGATTTTATTCGAATTATTAAAAAACTGGTTTATATAAAAATAAGCTGCTTTTATCCAAAAAAGGAAAATACTGAAAATTGCAGAGTATTAAGAACTTGAACTTTGTTAAAATTTTTATCAAGATTACTTTCCAAAATTTCATGGAATATATAAAGAATTTGAATAATGATTATTTTCTCTATAAGTAAGTAAACTTTCCTGAAAATCTGTGAATCTTTGCTGCTTATTGTCCCAGCCATAAGACAATATCAATTGTTATCATACCCAGGGGAGAATTTGACACCAAATTATAATGTTTCATTTATTTCCGTAATTTTAATCCTCTTATACGAACTCCCATTTAAAAGTTGTAAATAATAGGCAAGACATTTTATAAAAACCTAGAATTTCTAAACAAAATATAAAGTGTGGGGATTTCAAAAAAAAAAAAAAGATTTCATGCGTTTGTTGAGGAGTTGAGAAAATTCTTTGAGAATCATATCTTAACAACTCTTATAATATGAAGAAAATGGCTAAAATTTCTGAATGAAGAAAAAAGTGAAAATAGCAAAGACCGAGATTGAATTTTTTAACTTCTGGATTGAATCAAAAGCAATCAATTACTTTAGGTATAATCAAGCAGCTCATAATGAATTGAATGCAATGATCTATATGAACTTTTATTTGACCTTTCAAATATGTTTTCTATAACTTTTTACATTTTGAATTGGAAAATTTTTCTATTTAGTAATAATTTTTTAAATCAATTTTTTCAAGACAACTGTTTACGATTATCTAATGATGAAGAAAGTTCATGAATAAGGATTATGAATACAAATTTGTTTATAAGAGCGATTATGTTAATCAAAAAATAAGTTTCCTAAATATAAACAAAAATATACCTGGAATAATTTGAAAATTCTTTTAAATGAATAATTCAAAATATGTTATGAAACTTCAGTCACAATTAATTAAAAAGCTATTTTATACTTAAAACATATTAAAAAAAAGAGAATTAATTAACTTGAGGACCATATATAACTTCAACCTCATAGCAAAAAATAGAGCCTTGAATATCATTTTAATTAAAAATTTATTTTTAGCTCGAAATCGAGGCAAAGTCATTTTTGACAAAACACAAGCTTTTATGTAATTAAGAGCGTGGAATGAAAACTAACTTTAAAAATAAAAATTAACTGTATTCAGAGAAACACCTGCACTTGTTTTAAAATTTTTGTTTCACGGACGAAAATCTTCTTTACCTTCATTGTGTATTTGTTTGGAGTATCTATATTTAAAACTAATAAAATAATATTTTATATCAAACATTTTAATCGTTTGATATTTTATTTTTTAATGTTTTGCTATTTTATTTATCGTTTGATCTTTATATGAATGATTAAATATTGGTAAGATATCCTTTTGAATGAATACGTTGTACTTTGCTAAACTAAATTAATCTGCATTATATCCTGTCAGTTTTTGAAATATAATATTTTTTTAAAAAAATCTTTAAGATAAATTTGAACTTTTAAACGCTTTTTTCTATCATTATTAAAGGTCCTTGTGAATGAAATTTTAATAAAACTTTCTTGTTGATGATATATAATTAGCGGTATTATTTTAAGTATTTAGCTTACCATGTTGAAAAGATTAGCACAAAGAAACAAATAGGTTATTATTGTGAAAGAGATGGTTTTATATGTTTTCTTTTCAGTAGGTTAAATTAATAGCATTAGAAATAGATTTCAGTTGAAAATGAATGCTATTAAAATAAACGTATAATTAAAAATATTTGATTAAGCTATTTTGATATGTAAAAGTAATTTTGATTCATATGTAAACATTTGTTTTGCAGTTGCTACTGAGATCCAAAATGCATGGTCTTCTTTAATTTTAAATTTTTTTATTAGTTGTATCAGTTAAGAAAATTTAAATTAAAAGCTTTCTTACTTTCGTAAAGTTTCCTAAAATCCTTTCCATTACAAATATTTCCAATAGAAATATTAGAAAAATAGTCAGTTATATAAAATTGAAAAAATAAACAAACAAATTAAATTTCCATCAAAATTAAGCCAACTAGGAAACATCCTTAAGGTGCGTGTCTGTTTTTTAGAAAAAAAAAAAACTGCAAACCCTTTAAGCACATATATTGATCTTATTAAATATTATACAAATATCATATGCCTGAATTACGTTAAAAATATCCGTTGGAAATGAAATCTTTACTTTTTGAAATTTTTGAATCTGAAATTGAACATTTTTTAAAATTTTTGATCCTGAAACTGATTTTTTTGAAACTTTTGATCCTGAAGCTGATTTTTTTTTGAAACTTTTAATCCTGAAATTGCATTTTTACACTAACTTTTGAGACTGAACTTGGACTTGAAAATTTGAGACCTTTTTTTTCTCTATTATTAATACTATTTGTTTTTTTAAACATTATAAATCTTCTTTAGGATTAGTTGGTTGGGGTATTGCCTGGTATATTAATGGAATTCTGATACCTGAACTCACCTTGGAACGAGGACAGACATACACTTTCGTAGTGGAAGGAGGAAATGACCCTGAGAATCCTGCACGTACTCACCCGTTTTACATCACAGACGATCCAGAGGGAGGATTCGAACACAAGACATCGGCTGAGAAAAAGGTACTCAGAGTTTGCTTTACTTTTCTTCTCAAGTGTTAAGTGGAGTGTAGATTTTAATTTTGCTTAGTGTGATGTAGGAAACATATATTGATATTTTAACAAAAAGTGATTTCTCTGCTTTTAGAGAATAATCAGATCTCTCCATTATCATTAGAGTAAGAACTCTTTTGCATTTATTTCTCAGTTATGAAAATCTGTGATCGTACTTGAGAAATTCCAAGGCAAATTGTATCCTGCTTGTTGGTAAATTTCAAACAACAACTCAACCAAAATATTATTGTGTTGTTAATTTCTTGATATTAAATGCAATGGGAATTCAAATTCCACTTGGTCTAATTTATAAAGCATGACTTCAAAGAAGAATGCATGATAAAGCTATAATATGAACCCTTTAGTTGTTGTTGTTGTTACTTATGGCACTTGCCATTGGACAAGCCCCGCTGATGAAAGCATAAGTAGATTTAAGTCTAATGAGCGTTTCTTGTTTTTGAAGTAGCGCCAACTAGGGCCAAGAGTACGACCTAGCTACACACTCATCACACTTTCGCTTGCACAGCCCCTTTTTACAGGGGGGCACAGTCACACATCTCACATATAGCACACAGAAGAACAACCATGCCCGAACCGGGACTCCCAGAACACGAGGAAGGCGCGCTACCTCTGAGCCAGAGAGCCGGCATTAAGCCTTTAGTCTATCAAAATGGACTCGGAATGCTTGCACATCATGTGAAACAAATTTCTGATTTATTTTCCAATATGTATTAGAGAGCTTTCAGGTCATATTGGTAAATATTTGTCATTTGTTTGCTTGAAAATTTCTAACGATCAGGTCGTCATAGTCAGAAATTTGTTATTAGAGCGAACATTATCTACAAGTTCTTTTGTATTAATATTGGTTAAAAGGAAGGACACAAATGATTGAGAACGTTGTTGCTTCGTAGTCAAGTCATAGAAAATCCACCACACCCCTAGAGAACGACAGGTACCCTTAGGACAATGTTTTTATTTATGAAAAAATCATAACGATTGGAATCGAATGCATTTTCCATTCAACATCCTTGGAAATAATTAAATCTGCCGCTTGGAACAATCTATTTATAAGGGATTTTAAATTTCAAAAGTTTGGAAATTTGAAATGTTTGGTTTCATTTCTCCGATGCCTTTTTTTGTTAAATGATCATTTTAAACAGATGAAATCTGGGCAGTCAGTAATTGTTATTGTTAAAATTTCTCGGTTCTCTTGATTTACAGGGTAACCGCTATTAAAACGACGCCAAGAATAACGGCAAGTTAGAGTTAACCCAAAGTGAAAGTGTGTAGGTTTATTCATAGTTCTGCTACTCAAGACTTTTCTTTAGACATGACTTGGCGGTTTTTCATGGTGGCTGTGGAAATAAATTTGTAACAATCTATCCTATGGAACTTTGAAACTTTTTGAAGTTTAAGTGTATATGATCGAAGAGTTACAATCAAAGGGAAATGAAACTACGGCTAAAAATTTTTCATTTCTACATTGGGATTTTTTAAAAAAAATAATTAAGAAAAAAAATTGGAAAAATGATATCTTTTAGGAAGATATAGATTTTAAATATGTTTTGCAAAATTAAGAATAATTGTAGTATTATAATATCAGGTATATTTATACAATATATTTTAACTCGTGATGTGTGAAGATGTAGATAGTTAATTTTTAAAACGTGTTTAATTTTTTTTCTTTCTTTTGCAAATTTTAGAAGATAATACCATTGCTTTTTTATCATTCTTTTTCATTTTAGAAAGTGAAGATTTTTGCTGGGGCATCTGTTGATCGAAGAGGAAAATATACGCCCACCGGAAGTAAGAAAATAAAGTGTTTAAAATTTTAGTTATTTTTTAACCTTAGTTTTAATCGAGAAGTAAAGGGATTCTTAATGTATGTAATCTGTGAATTTGAAATAATGTTACAATATTAATCTATGATTTCTTAATAAAAGTGGTAGATGCATTTCACAAACGTATCCCCCTCCCCCGCCAAAAAAAAAGTCGATGGTTTATGTTTTCAAATCATAAAAAGGCGACTGTATTTTTATCCCGCTCGTTTATCCCTAACATCTTCCTCTTGTCTGGTAATGCTGTAAAATAATTATTCTGAGTCTTTATATATTTAGTCCCTCAGAAGATATAAATATCATTCTGAGTCTTTATTCTGAGTTTGTGAAATAATTATTATGAATCTAATAATTATTATTCTGAGTCTTTAAATAATTATTCTGAGTCTATCAACTTAAGAACATGAGAATTTTTAAGGCCGAGGATACTGACTAAGTAGTGGCAAGAACACAAGCTTTATATTAATTTCTTAATGAAAAACATTGGTTGCATTATAGTTACTTCTTTGATAAGGTAAGCTATGAAATTGGAATTAAGAGGCAGGTAATTTCATAGTGATTACGATATTGCCAATAAAAGAATAAGCATGCTTATTTATCCGGCATTTTCTTATCCTCTTAACTGCTTCTGCCGACTTTTGAAGATTACATTACGAAGTAGTAATAAATAAATAAAAGCCCCATTTAAATATTTTAGCTAAGCCTTTTTTATTCGTAAAATATTGCTCTTAACCATTTAACTGGGTGTGACGAAATATTTCGTCATACTCGAAGAGTTATCACAATAGTCATGGCGAAATTTTTCGTCATGGAAATTTGCCGTAATATTTTGAATGCAAAAAATTTTAATTGTGACACGAGCTTTACGAAATTTTATTCCTCGGTTAACGGGTAATTGCTAAGCCGACAGTAAATTTTCTTTAAACATATCTTGAAATATATTATCTCTTTTTCATTTTGTAAGCACATCTTTCCTTCGGTTTCAAGTGATCTTTGTTTAGTGATAATTAATGGCATTTCTGTTTTTTCCAGAGGGTCGATTGTGTGAGTGGAAACTCCCCCAGGACATGAGATCCACCGATTTCGAGACTTTCGATGAATTTCAGCAAAATCTCGAACTGAAGTGTGAGAGGGGCAAACCTGCCAGATTTACTTTCAAGCCTGACAGGAATACACCAGATTTACTTTATTATCAAGTAAGTGATTTTCACTTCTAATCACTTAAGAAATAATAGGAACATTATTGATTTTTATTAAAATTTTAACCACTGTTCTAATCAGTGTTTTTGTTTAGAAACCCCCATCTTCACAAAACTAAAATTCTTTGTGAAATATTCTTAATTAAACCAATTAAATATGTCACACTTATGTAAAAATTTCCGTAAAATATGCATCTATGTTAATGGCGATCTTTGTCATTGAAATTTTCATTAATATTCTTTATCCTCTATTTTTAACTTTATATTTATGTGTTCTTCAGCACTTCATTTTGAATTTATGTAATAATGTATTATCTTTGTTTTACTCTACAAGCGGTCAATTACTGAGTACTCATTGAGCTATGCACTTTGGAGAGGATTGAATTATTTTATAACTTTAAATTTATGTGTGTTTCAACACTTTATTTTGAACTAATATAAGATTTTATTATCTTAGTTTTATTCTACAATTGAGCTGTTCACTTTAAAATTAAATAATAAATAAATTTATACTTAAATTCTGTTGTTGTTGTTACATATGATCTTTGCTATGGACAACCCCCGCTGATACAGCAGCAGATTTAAGCCGAAATGAGCATCTATTGTTTTTGAAGTAGTGCCAAATAGGGCATACTTCATAGTACGATAGTACCATGAAGTACGACTTATCTACACGCCAAATAGTATGACTTATCTACACGCTCACCACATTTGCTTGTACAGCCCCTTTTTAAAGGGGGGCACAGTCACACATCTCACAGGTAGTACACAGAAGTACAACCATGCTCGAACTGGGACTCCCAGAAAGCAGGATTCCCCCGAGGAAGACGCGTTACCTCTGTGTCAGAAAGCTGACAATTAAATACTGTTACAAGCGGGCGAAACGCACGCCTCACGTGGAAATGTTGGCGGCGCTTCACAAGGTGCTTCAAGCACCTGGAGCGAGGAATATTCTGGTAGCCACGAGACAATTCTGGCTTCGCCACGTTTCTTCTCGTGACGCGGGCCCGGCTATATAAGGGAAGGGTTGCCGTAAAAGCAGTCAGTGAGTGAATTCGTTGAGAGTTGATCTCTCAAGGAAGAGAAGCGTTTTGCTGGACTAGCGGATTTTCGCTTGTTATTAGAGAGCTGTGTTAGCGTTTGCTGTTAACGCTGTGTTATTGAGCTCGCTGTGATTTACTGTTGCTGTGCTATACTATAGCTGTTTATTGTACGTAGGACTTGCATTCACTGATTATTGCTAGATTGTGTTTTCTGAAGTTTTACTTTTTCAAGTCATCCTGTATATACCTGTAAATAAATTTGTTTGCGCTGTCCTCAAATAAAGTCCATTCAATCCGAACCCGCTATGCTGAAAACGTTACAATACTTTACATTGTAAACAGTATTCTTGGCCTGTTTTAATATAGCGTAATAATTAGAAAATTAATATTTTGTTGTTAATCCCAGTCAAGTCCATATATTTAAAAAAATATTATTTGAATATTGATATGCATGTTGTATGCTATAGTTTAAAAATACTGAAGTTTTATATGTTATAACTTGTATGATATGATAATCATCCCATACTACTTTAATTTGTCATGCAATGTTTTGGGTAGGCGAGTGAAGCTGGTGAGGGCTAAATAAAAAACTAAATAATCACCAAAATATCAGTTAATTAAATTTCCTGGATACAATGATAATATTGAAGTACTTAAAGGTATTAATCATATAAGAATTCTAACCAGGGCATTTATCTGTTATATTTTTTATCATTAAAGGCTGTAATTAGTATAAATCTTAAATATTATGCGATTTAAATGCATTTTTACATATATACAATAAGAATTTAATGTATAAAATATTCATAAAATGTATACAAATTATTTGTGTGTGAATTGTGACTAATGGCACTTGCCGTGGACAAGTCTCCGCTGATACGATCAGCAGATTTTTAAGCTTAAGAAATGCGTCTCTTTGTTTTACAAGTAGCGCCATCTATGGCCAAGAGTACGACTTAGCTACACACACGTCACAACCCTTTTTAGGAGGTGGACTACATTCATGCAAATTCATTCATAACAAATTATCTTTATAATATAATTATATTTTGTCTTTAAGGAACTTTACATGAAACAACTACAGTGGTAACAATTCTTTAGAGCAAAATATAAATAATATTTTTTTTCCTTCTTTATAATGTTGCTTTAAAATCTCTCAGAAACTCATTATAATCAACTTTAAAGTAATCTATCGTACTTAAATTTTTATAAATTACATTTACACATGCAGTTGATCTCAAAGGTTTAAAATTTATTCAAATTTATTTTTTCTTTGATAACTTGATAAATACAATGATTATCTTAGTGTTGTCATTGTATGATACATTGATTATTAAAAATATTATTAGCTTATATTATATTACTTCAATGCTCTTTGCCTTTAATTATTTGTCGTTACTATAATAAAAATAATGGTTATTCTGACTGATATTCATATTCATAGTTATATTAAAGTATTGTGTACGTTATTGCCTTTTTTTTAATTTCAGTGCTACACTCATCGACATTTGGGATGGAAAATCCATGTTGTGGATTCTTGTGATGGCCTACGTCACGCAGCTAGCATTCAACACGTAAAAAATGTCACCTACAATTCCTTGGCCAGCGACTTTAAGCGTGGTGGAGAAAAAAAGAAACTGTTCTCTGAGGAAGAAGTACAATTTCCCAGAAATGATGGCATTCCTTTGATTTTAGAGGACGATTCTTCACCAGAACACGAACCACAAAGAGACATCCCACGTAATTCTCCAGTTTATAAACCTACTACATCGTCTGCAAAAAGTAGCATGTACTTCAAACTCTCAACACCACCCCAAGAAAAGAAAGTATATTTTGTCACTACCCTTCGTCCAAAGGTTGAATCCAAATATAGCACTCATAGACCACCTAAAGTAGTTACCATGGAAACGTTTCAGCTTAGAGACGTCATCCCTCCCATCAGGGCTCGGGGAAATTACCCTTCGCATAAGACAGTATCTGATCACAGCGAAAGGTATATTACCCAACAACAATATCGGCCTCAGTTTTCTGAAATCAAGAACACCCTTCAGTGGTGGAACGATCCCTCTAAAAGCCAGGTGTCTCCAACACCCACAGCCAGAGAAGTGAGACAGCAGGTTACCGTTCGTCAAAGACCAACTCCGGAAAAGGTTCCACAAAGATACCCATCTCAAAGGCCTCAAGGGGGACAAAACAAGGTAATATCTGTGGTTGTTAACAGTGGTTCGAATCGATATCAAACCCAAAGCAGCTCACCAGGACACACATTTGCTGTGGTGAATGGCGATCAAAAGAATCTGGTACCTCTTCTTGTAGTGCAACCGAAGCAATCCACTGGACATCGCAATGAGAGGCCGAGGCATATGCATCGCTCTAAGGGTGGGAACGAATACATTGCTGCAGCTTCCCAGAAAATAGTTCGTCATGCCCATCCTTCCAATAGATCTATACATTTCGACACAAGAAAAGTACCTCTGGTCCCAGTAATTGTGGAAAACAATGACAGCAATCTTTATTCTCTGCAGAAAGTATTATCATTGCTCAATAACGGAGGTGTCCTTCACGCAAGAGGAATTAGAAGTGCTGACCATCAACCAGGCCATCACGGTGATGATCACCATAACCATCATGATCACGATCACGACAATCATGATCACAATCATAAAGAAATGGATCACAAAGAAAAATCATCCGAGAAATCTTTCGCTCGAAACCTTTCTGCTTCGTTTGCCGTGATTTGGGCTATGTGTCTTTTGCACATCTTTTTCAGACGAACATAGATTTTGGAGCATGATTGTTGAAAGCAAGCCAAATGCAAATTTATTTTTATGTATGTAATATACTGATTTATACGTGTATAGTGTATTATATGGATATATATATGAAATGAATATAATTGTATTATATTATTTAAATGTTATCTTGTTGTTCACCACTTTTGTAAAGTGGATAATTTTAGTCTTCAGGTTTATCAGGTATTTACTTTGCATAGGAAGTAGACTGAAATGCATAGTCAATTTCTGTCCCATATATATTTATTTTTCTTTTTAACTTTTTTATATACTTACCATTTAAAGGTGCATTTGTAAGTGATGTCACTATTTTTTGTTCATTGATCAACTCATTTTTGGAAAATTAAGGTGTAGTTTTTTTTACTCATTTTTTTCTTTTATACTTGTGAGGTTTAATAATCTTATCAACAAGAAGTGATTCTTGTATTTTCATACGAAGCTTTCTGATATATTTTATGAATTTATATAACATCTTACTCATAGTTTCGCATTTCTTTAACTACTTATCATATAAATTATCAATATGCAATGTTTAGTAAAAAATTACTATTTTTTAAAACCGTATTCAGTATGTAATAACACTAACGATTCTTTTGAGAAAAAAAATGTATAACAGGTGATGGTAGATGTATAAGATGTATCTTTTAAGATGATGTTAATAGATAATAATATGTATCTTTTAAGAGGATGTCAATAGATATATAATACGTATATTTTAAGATAATAATACATGTAAGAGATGTATTTTAAGATGATGATAATACATGTATAGCAGTTTTGTTGAATTATTCATGAAATATTTTTCCATACTCTTACCATAAAGCATGCTATTTAAATAAATTTAATAATAGTTATAAATTACAAATAAGAAAAAAATTAAATGTATGTCTGTAAAATAAAATATTTTTTTGTAATTCTGAGTTTTTTCTGACTTATTTAGTAGCTTCTCTTTACTAATATAATTTACTTTGTTTTAAAACTTTTTGCTAAAAATTCAGATTTAAAAATCAAGAACTTTTAACAAAAAAGGTTCCTAAGAAACTGAGATAAAGAATGAATTAAAAAAAAATCATGGAATTTACAGAATTTAAGGGGAAAAAAGGAAAACCAAGTTTTTTTTTTAATTCTTACATTCATTTTTAATATTTCTCTTGTAAATATTATATGATATCGGTTAGAAAAAGAAAAGAATAAACAATCAAGAAATTCTTAATTTTTTTTTTGAAATTATTCTTACTAATTTTCAATATATGTGTAAATTTCATATTAAAATCAATAGATTGTAAATTTTTGACTCTTTTTTTGCACAGGAATTGTCAAGTAATGCTTGCTTTTAAAAATATTTGCTGTAAGGCCGTACTTTTTTTAAGTTGTCAAGTGATATTTTACAGTGAATTAAAACAATTCATTCCAAAGCTCATCAAATTGCTAAGTTTTATTGAAATCTTAAAAGAAATAATAAACAAATAATCGTTTCGACACACTGAAGAAGGAAATTCCACACAATGAGATAGATACCAAGAAATAAGTCAAAGATATGTTGATGTTTGTGGGACGAGAGAGTACTCTGTCAACTGCATTCGCTACGAGGTACAAATATCATAAAATAAAATTCCAGTCTTTTGTTAAAAAAGAGACACCCTTCTGGAAAAATAGTTTTGAAAGGGAACCAATTTTAATATTCAGCCAAGGGTTTTACACAGAGTGAGGGGTGACGATTCACTTGTGGAATGGGTTAAGGAGGGATCAGGGGGAAGGAAAAGGAACGACTGATTGTTGTTTTCACTTCCCCCATTTCTGGAAGAGTCCCATTCTCTGGCACCTGCAGTTGGTGCCCCACAAGTTGCAGCGGCACGAGGAGCTGAAGCAGCAATCACTGGGGCGGTGGTCGCAGCTACCCCCTCTGCGAATGCAACTCCTTCTGGGGGAGAAAAGACAAGACAAAAAAAGAACTTTAGTTAAATAGTTCAACATTTACAAAGTAATTTACACGAAAAACAAATAAAAGCCTAAGAAATTATTACTAACCAAAATTTACAACATATTTATCAGAGAAGCACTTAGATTTCTCATTATTACTACAAAGAAGTCGTAAAGCTTATCGCCTTTTATAAGGTACATATGTTCGAACATTGTTAGCTGGAAAGAAGTCGTAAAACTTATTCCCCTTTTTAAGAGACACATGTCTGAACATTGCTACTTCTGACCAGCAGTGTGACGATTCTTCCTTTGTTGTGCATTGTGTTTCTCTAGCTGTGATGTTACTCTTTGGACTTGAATGGAGTCAGATAATGGAGCACACATGCGTTTGCGGCGCTTTGAAGAATGGAACTGTGTCAAACCCCCAGATGTGAATACTCTCC
>JAOUZG010017399.1:4424227-4441129 GCA_026289955.1 Argiope argentata
TATATATATATATATATATATATATATATAATTTTCTGTTGAGATAACTAAAAATAATTTTTTAAAATAATACAAAGATACTAAAATCTTATCATGCTAGAGAGTTTCGGACAAAATCTTCGAGTATCTTTAATTTAATTTATAATTATCATTGTAAGGCCTAGATCTGTTTTTTGAAGGAAATTAATTACTATCAGAATGAAATAATGATGCTAGTAGATGGGAAAAGCTTTTGCTCTGCAGTTTATTACATGATATTTTTTTTATTTTCAGAGTAAGCAATTATTTACACATTGTACGAACGATGTAATTACTAATATTAATTGCATGAGTTCAGTACCAAAATACAGAAAAAAATCCTTGTCCTAACTGCAAAAATAGTTACGAAATGGTAAGTATTTCTATATTTGTCACGAATCATTACATTGTTATGTATATCTTTGATTAAATATACTTTTTATGTCTTTCGTAAGCAAGCAGACCATGCTAATTTAAAAGGCTTTATTTCTTAAAGAAAAAAATGCTTCGTGAAACAGGTAATTAAATACATTAGATATTTTAAAACTGCATTTAATTAACGGTATGTAATATTAAGAGTGAAAAAAAGTAAAAAAAAAAATCTGAAATGAGGTTATAATAAACATTTAATTCAGTCAGAAATGCATTCTGCTTGCTTGGGGATATTTAAAGTAAGAAGATTTTGATGATGAAAGGCTTTTTTCTTCACCAAATATTTTAAAGTGTTAAGAATGTTCTAAAGTTAAGAAAAACAACTTTAATGTTTTAAAAATTGGAAACAACTATGATAATTAAGGCGAGAAACTGAAAAATAATTCATTTTTAAAACAATTTAAGCAAGGCAGTGTCGATTTACTCATTAAAATGAGTGCTTCAGGTGAAAGTTCATCATTCAACGTTCTTGAGTTTTTGTTTCAATTTCTTTCAAACACAGTGTGTATGTTTTTCATTTGGTTGCAGTTACCACAAAAACAGAGTAATTCAAGCTTTAATTTGATTAATTATAGGTGTATTTAATTAGTGTTCTTTGCATGTTAGAAGCAAAATAAAATATTTTGTAAAAAAAAAAACTTTTGAAATATTTGTGAACTTGTGAAAAATTAAATGCTTGATACATGGACTTGCCCAAGCTGAAAAAAATAGTTAATGTTTCTTTAAAATAATAGGGAAATTATTTTAAATAGTTATTTCAATTTTAAAAAAAACTAATTCGAATGAAAAAAAGAATTAAGAGGAAGAAGTAATTTAGATCTCAAATATAACCGAAGCAAAATGCTAGGTATGTTAAATAAATAATCATTTTTAATTAAATTAATTTATGCTTCAGTGATTCAGAAATTGTCGGAAACTTCTCTCAAATTACTTTAGTTCGATGACCGAAAAGCGGTGTGAAAAGAAAAAAAAAATGATGATTTTTTTACTTCAATTCTTCAGTGCCTGAAATGGCATATAAATTATTATTCTTTCAGATTTCTTTAAAATACTCTCCGTAATTTCTATTCTTAGCATTAGAAAAAGCAAATTTCATCCTTCTTCTTGTCAGGTGAATGCGAAGGATACATGTATTTTTGAGAATGTATGCCCGAAGTTGACCAACCTTTCCTGCTAAATACTTGGTCATCAGAGATTATGTGGATGAATGGACCAGATAGCCTATTTAGATTATGTAAAGAGGTTTTCATAGATGGATTTTTGACATCTTTACTCTGGCATCAACGAATTTAAGTTTCAAGATGCATCGGGGACAGATGTGTTCAACGTCCTGTAATGTAGCAAATATGACGATGTCTCAGCGGTTTTCCCGGAGGTTTTCACAGGTGTTAAGAGTGAAACGCAGTTTACAAACAACTATCATGTATTGAACTAAGCTAATTCAGCATTTTCCCGATATTTAAAGTTTCTTATTGTTTTGAAAATTGAGAATGATGAAAAAATATTTATTATGTGTTGTGTGAGTTCATTTAAATTTTTGAATATTTTCTACTAATATTGACAATTTTTTTCTCAGAAAACAAAACATACGGCCCTTGCAAATAAGACAAATTGATAGTATGAAAATGTATTGTTTAATTATAGGAAATAAAAAAATAAATAAAAAAATTAAAATGAAGTCTTTTATGAATATTCCATTTTATCAGAAGACAGTTCAAGAAATTATGTTATGACATAATTACTTGAACGGCCAAGCACCATGTGCTCGTTATTTAAAAAATGATCGAAAATCAAATCCTATAAAAACATTTTCATATACATTATATGCATTTAGTATAATTTTTTCCTTTCAAGTTTTAATATATTTTATAATGTTAACATTATGGTACAGGTTAATAATCGTGACTCTAAGAGGGTTTTTTACCATTTATTTTCATAGAATAAATACAAAATATATACAATTATACCATGCCGAGGCAAATTTAGCGAAATATATAAAAATCCAAGTCGAAACCACATGGGAGAAGATTAGCTACCAGGAAGCAAATACTTTGTTTGGTAAGCTCCAAAGAAAATGATTATTCAGCAAAGGACAAATCCGATAAACGATAGCCAAGTTATTTGTCCATGTTGTCCCTACTGATATCCTTGTGGGAATGTCAAACAATTGAATCAAACTGGGGATAATCGAAATTACCAGAGGATGTGGTCATTGAAAAACTTTTTCTACATACACTAATAAACGTGTTAAGCTAGAGATCGCCTAACGGGGCATTGGCGAATAATAATGATTTTTTGCGTGGATTTAGCATGAAAAAATATTTCGTGTTATGTTTGGCGAGTTATTTGGCTATTTATTGTAATTATTAGCGCATGAAAAGCGAATTTATATTTTAGACATATTTTCTAAATTGATCAAAACAAAAATAAAGGACACACAACTGCGGTTTTAGTTGCAAAGTACCCTACCAAATTTGTTATCATATCAGAACATGATATTATTTTAGGAATAAGGTTTTCTGGCGTCAACAAAAATTCGTAGACTAAAAAACAAAAACTTTCTTATCTGCACGGGCATCTGAAAAAATCAACTTTTTTATAACGATTTCCTAGTGCATTTACAAAAAGCTCTGATTAAAAAATAAATAAGTTAGACCACAGCAAATAAAACCTAGAAAAATTCCCTTTTGAGCACGTTATTCTATGAAATGAAATAAATAGGAAATGGGATTTATTTTTTAAACAATCAATGCGAGACAAAGTTTTTTGGATCGTTTGCAATATTGAAGTGACTCGTTCAATGAAACAAGATGAATAAAAATATAATTTAACTTGCTCGATCATGTGGTGCCTAGCCGTTCAAGAATTGATGTTCTGACATGGTACATTAAAATATGCATAGCAGATTTCATTTTAATCTTTTACTATGATTTTAAGTCATTGTGTTTTTGAATTATAGTATTTATATGTTTCTGAAAGTATAGACCGACAGACGGTTAATCTGTTGTAGGATTTGGCACAAAATCTGACAAGTATCTAAGCAAGAGATTTTAAATCCTGGCACTAAATAATATCTGTACTTCTCTCTTTACTTTATATTCAGCGTGTTTACTTATGATTGAACAGACGACAGACATATTTCCTCTGAACAGAGTTTATTCAAAATTTGATAGAAATCTGAAAAATTGTTGTAAATACCTCATAACAAATTTCATTCTTCTAGTTTAAAGTAATTTTGAGTTATCTTTGTTATATAAATACAGATAGATGGATATTTTCTCAAAATGTATTTCTTGAACTAAGAGAAGACCAAAACGAGAATATCCTTCATATTATCGAGTTCAATTATTTTTAGATTTACACTACTTTCTCTATACCACCTATACGAAAAAGCAAAAATAGAATATAAGAAAAATATATAAAAAAAACAAATAAACAAAATCAGGAAATAAAAAGATTAAAATGAAATCTGCTATGCATATTTTAATGTATCATGTTAGAACATAATATCTTGAACGGCCAAGCATCATATGCTCTTTCAAATTAAATTATATTTTTATTCATTTTTATTGTTTCATTGAATAAGTCACTTTAGTATTGCAAACGATCCAAAAAACTTTACCTCGCATTTATTGTTTTTTAAAAATATCACATTTCCTATTTATTTCATTTCATATAATCACGTGCTCAAAGTGACATTTTTCTGGGTTTTATTTGCTGTATCATTAACTTATTTTTTAAAAAAAATCAGAGCTTTTGTAAATTAAATGAGAACGCATGATTTAAAGCCAATTTTTTTGAGATGCTCTTGCAGATAATATTTATTTTCGACTACGGAGTTTTGTTGACGCAAAAACCCTCATTCCCAAATCGATATCATGCTCTGGCATGACAAAAATGAAATTAACAAAAACTCTATACAAAAGAATAGATCGGGATGAGAAAAAAACATATTGATACCTATAGTCACTATTTAATAATCAATTTCCAGATATTAATTAATAATTATGATGGCAGAGTTACTAAGAAATTTCTCATAGAATATAAAAAGAATCCTATACTAAGTTTCTTTTTTCAAGATGGTGTTATACTTTCATTTACTTTTAATCCAGCGATATTCTTTTAGAAAAAAAAAATCGATATGTTATTTTTCTAACGAACAAAGTTATATGAGAGCAACTAAACATTTCATTGCAGTCAGCCGAGCAACAAAAGGACTTAAGACATAAAAGAAAGTCCCCAGGGATGACTCTGGGAGACATGAACCTTAATACTATTAAGAAACGGGACTGAGATGCAGTCGAATCCGCTTTGACTTCGTCTTATACAATAAATTCCGTTCCTTGTTGTAAACCTTTCCTTTGATTTCTGAAGAAACATATAACTTGTCTAAATGAGAGGAATTTTATGATTGATAGTTCACATTTTGTTAGTCATAGAGTAAATAAAGTTTATGTATATGATATTTTATTCGAAAAATAATCTAACTATGATAATTTATTATTGATAAATTCGCGAATTTTATTTTACTTGCTGATCATTTCTAAGGAAACAAAAATAAAAAATATTAAGGAAGTGTAGCGTCAGCCTTATAAGCTACATTATATCCTTCGAGCTGAAGGGTCCCTTTTGCTCGAACGGTATATCGCCCGGCTACTGGCTCAAACGTCGCAGGTTCGTACCGCGACCTTCACTAGCTACATTGGTGACCTTGACAACGCAGCCTTCCGCAAAGTCGTGGCGCCATCTACCAGCCAACTAAGTCGTCGCTAACTCAACGCATCAAAGCCGCCTCTTAAGCCGTTGCTAATTCGACGCACCAAATTGTTCGTCTCCCGTCCGACTCACTGGAAGGGGAGTACTGTAGCGTCAGCCTTATAAGCTACATTATATCCTTCGAGCTGAAGGGTCCCTTTTGCTCGAACGGTATATCGCTCGGCTACTGGCTGAAACGTCGCAGGTTCGTACCGCGACCTTCACTTGCTACATTGGTGACCTTGACAACGCAGCCTTCCGCAAAGTCGTGGCGCCATCTACCAGCCACCAAAGTCGTCGCTAACTCAACGCATCAAAGCCGCCTCTTAAGCCGTTGCTAATTCGACGCACCAAATCGTTCGTCTCCCGTCCGCCTCACTGGAAGGGGAGTACTGTAGCGTCAGCCTTATAAGCTACATTATATCCTTCGAGCTGAAGGGTCCCTTTTGCTCGAACGGTATATCGCTCGGCTACTGGCTCAAACGTCGCAGGTTCGTACCGCGACCTTCACTTGCTACAGAAGCATTAATGTTAATAAGACACATTATGAGAACAAAGAAAAAAAAACTGCAAAGGAGATAAGAAATTATTGTTCATGTTTTTTTAGAACATAAAAGTTGACTAGTTATTTTATTGAAAATAGATTTTGGAAAAGACAAGTCAACACGGATTTGAAGTCATGTGTATATTCACCTGCTTGGATGTTTGGCTTGCTACTGTTACATCAAATTAACACTTCTATTTAAAAAAAAGAAAAGACCACGACTTCAATTAAAAAAGAAATTAAGTGCTTAAGATCTGATTTTATTACAATAATTTAATTATACAATACGTTGTCTTCCATTAAACTTTCTTTTCATAATCTTATATTTTTGACATATGCAACCAATTAAAAAATGCTTCAGACTAGCTCATAGTATTTTTGAAAATAAAAAAAAATCATAGAAATTAAAGCATCTATCTTTATGTATGAGTTCCTGTTACCTACATTTATCTATTTATGTATATTAATAAAAATGCAACTCGAAATGCGTTGCTAAGCGCAAAACTGGAGAACGGCTTGACCGATTCGGCTAATTTTTTAAAAATATTTTCATTAAGACACGAGGATGGTTCTTATGGAGAGAAAAAATTAAAAAATTGCGTGGAAAATAGTTACAACGACACTTTTCTTACTTTCCCGCCAAAAATCTTCATTTCCTTCCCCCACACCAACTGAGCGAGATTGCAGGAAGTAATAAATTATGATTTGTTTAGAAAGAAATACGCGAAGTCAGCTGGTTTTCATTCATAGATAACGGGATGTTTAAAAAAGAAAGAAAACAGGTGCTTTTATTATTAATCGGTATGAATATTTAATCTATGCCTGCTTCAAATAGAGTCTGGGCAGGGAAGTAAAAAAGTAATAACAAAGCGAAAAAAGGTTTATAAAAACAAAAGTAGTGAAAAAAAAGGATAGAAAAGAAAAGAAGTGTGTGTGTGTCACCATTATTTCGTCTGTGCGAGGCATTTTCCAAGCTGTTTTACAACTTTCACATATCTTGCAAACCAACTGTGTCTTTATTTGTTTAGTGTGTTTATATTTATAAAAATTTGAATATCATTATTCTATAAAAACAGAATTTTAAACCTTTCCCTCCACCATTTAAGAAAAATATCAATTCCGCGACAATCATTGCTCGTATAGAAAGAGAAAGATGAGTAGTACAGTGAACAGATCATCTGAAGAAAATAATAATAAATAATACTATTGTAGTGAATACAAATCAATGTAACCTACGAGCTGATCCTGGTCTAGTGCGACGCAACCAGAAACTATAATCTTTCATCTTAATTTTAATCGCAAAGCAAATCAAAATAAAAAAAACAGATTAATATCCAATCAGAATCAATCAACATTCACTACTCTACTCTTTCTCCCGATCGTCGGCACGAGGCCAGGCGTAGCTCGTGGGATGGATTTATACTGTTGTGTTAATACGTAGAAATAAATTTTATTTTTATAAAAATGATCACTCCCATTCTTACACTATAAATGAGTTATATGATTATCAAAATTTGTTTGGTTTAAAAATATTTTGGTGAAAAACCTGTTATGAGACACAGCTACATAAAATATTAGCAAGCATTCATACTGGAGAACCGACTGGTCGCCAAAGGCGGCTAGTATTTAATAAAAATGTATACGTATTTTTGAGAATACAGCACAGAAAGTTTGACTGCAGTAGGACAATCATTAATAAAACTATTTCATCTTAGAGTGGAACTAGTTGAAATATGGATACAAATGTGCTTCTGCTATAAATTGTTTTATAATCCCGATTTGAATTTATTCTATATCTCCACTTATTGTTAGGGACATTAATTTGGTTCCTTTTCATCATCAAAATGTCTCTTAGCTTCTTAAGTTTTGATATTCATTAATAGGTAAATCAGTCTGTTATCAAAATTGTTATAAAATAAATTAACTCAAATTTTAAAATGTAATATTTTTGTTAAATTTTTATTATTCCAAAATAAAAAGAAATGATGTTACGTCCGTTTAGATAAAACTAAACGAATGTTTAATTAAATCTAAATACAAGGTAAAGGGAATCCATACCAAAACTTAGATTTCTTAAACTTAACAAAATGCTTTCCTTTTACTTCCAAAAATGCCATAATATGAGTCTTTATATCTCATTTTAACTGGAAGTATATACCTAAGTAATTTTCAGGTACCCATGTTATCTTTCTACAGCTGGAAATGCATGAATTTTAAAAGTAAAAACTAATAAGGCAATACGTTGGACTTTCAATAATAAAAACAAGTAATACATATAAAAACATTAAGTCAATTCCTACTTAGCTCAACAAAGAAAAAATGTATTTTAGCTACTTTGTAAATAATGACAAATAATATAAATAATTTGTAAAAAAACTTGATTTTCGCGAGAAGTAAACTCGCATTCGTAATCAGGTGAAAAATGCAGAAATCCTTGCATTTCACCAATTGAGCTACTTCCTGCTGAGTTCAATACAAATTACAAACTGCTAAAACTCTATTTAAAGCACACAAAAAAATTAATTTAATCAATTAATAAATATTGGAATAATTGTATTAACTTCGAGTGCATCATCCACTACAAGTTTAAAAATGTATTTGAACTTGAGTGGATGAATAAAAAGTATTTTATAAACGATTGAAAATTTGCTCAAGATATATATAGAAAGAATGTGAGCTGTAAATTAATTTCATTTTGAATCCTAAAATACTTACTTATTATTAATTTACATTTATTTATTTATTGTTTCATCAATTTATGCTTCACATTTCAAATCACAGTTACTTTCCAATTGGAAATTTTGATATAAATGTCTTAAAAAATTAAAACTCGAAAAGCAGTTACTTATAACAAGAAAAATTATGGTCATATGTACCATTTAATTTCCAATATTTATCAAGAATATCTTTTTATTTGATTAAAAAAATATTTAAACGTAAGAAAGAAGCATTCATTTTAATTTGGCAATCTATACAATACGCCCAAATTTCACATCTGATGTTGAAGAACATATATAACTTTAAAAGTAACTACACCCTACAATTATAATAAAAATAGAAAATGAAATCCTAGACGAAAAGCTTAGCTAACTTCAAAAGAGGGATTAACAATGACTGGCTTATAGTTAATGGCAGATATAAGATATTCATTATCTTTTTCGAATATTTAAAAAGGTAGAGCATGCTATTATTAGCACAGCTATTAAAAATTTGTCTGGTCCTTGAATGAGTTTAATGATGATGATGAGGTCATTGCTTCAGCTTCATCAAAAATCCTCCAATTACTATGAGCATACACCAAAAAGGAAAAAATCGCAATGTTACATGAGATCATTTCACAGTGTATAAGTAAAATGACTTTGAAGGTACAATAAGGAATTGAATCAAAATGAGTAATTTATTTTACAAATTAACTCAGTTTCTCAGAATATGAGGATTATAATGCTCATTATGATCATCACATTATTAAGATTGCTGTACTAATTTAATAATTATATTAATAATTTTATATTAATTTTCTTAAATATTATAAACTGTATGTATACACTTTTTATATTGCCCTAAGTTGCAAAAACAAATTTTTGAAATTATGTCTGTCTGTCTGTCTGCTTGTGAATACGATAGTTGACTTTGAAGGTAAAATAAGGAATTAAATCAAAATGAGATACTTATTTTAGAAATTAACTCTGAATATAAGGATTATAATGCTTATTAGAATTTCATTGTGAATATTATACTAATTTAATAATTATATTGATAATTTTATATTTATTTTCTTAAATATTATAAACTGTATAGATGCACATTTTATACTTCACTAAGTCCAAAATCACATTTTTGAGATTATGTCTGTCTGTCTACTTGTTGACTTTGAATGTATAATAAAGAGTTAAATCAAAATGAAAAAAAAAAATATTTTGGAAATTAATTTAGTTTCTCAGAATATAAGGATTATAATACATATTGTAGTTATCATATTATTAAAATTATTATTCTTATTTAATAATTATATTAATGATTTTTTTATTTTTTTATTTTCTCTCAAATTATAAACTGTAACGGTAAAAAAATTCAAATCCAATATTTCAATAAATATCCGTATTTTATTTTTTCTTAGGTCTGAAAAGTTTGGAATTATGTCTATATGTCTGCTTGTGAACAAATTAACTCATCGGTGCGTTGACAATGAGGAATATGCAATCTTTAATCAAAATTTGAATAGTTTTATCAAATTTTGAGCGAAATTTATTATGCCTGTCTAGTTGTTCAAAATATAATTTATCACAATAACTACAAAATATATAAAGCTAGTATGCACACAAGTATGCTTTTGTGAGCATATTTAACATCTAATGCGTAGATTCTTATTGAATTTGAAAACGAATTCACCAAAGAGTTGGCTGTTTATGAGGATGCACTTTCACAAATAGGTGATTGCAATATTGCAAAAAGACAATACACAATTTGAATAATTATTTTCGACAGCAATTATGTAGTTTTTAATCAATTTTGACTTCGATCGATTGAGAAATGTATCAAAAATACGAAGTTCGTGTTTTGACGCTAATTTATTAACTATATCTCAAGTATTATGTAGACCTTTAGACCTAATGGATCTTCTCGTAAATATTATGGTTCAATTAACATATGATTAAGAATATGATATAATAGGATTAATATTAACATATGAGTAATATTGATTTATTAAAGAATAAACGAGAAAGTTTTTGGGAGACTAATTTTGATATAGTAGAATCCTTAAATATATTATGATAATAATGAGAACGCATCCGCATTACAGCGGAAAGAGGGGTGCAGTAGCTTCTGAGGGTATGGACCCCTGAGCACCAGAGAGCAGAAGTCTGACTTCTAGCTCATATGAGGATGAAACACACACACACTCGCCTGCACAGCGCCTTTCTACAGGAGGGCACATTCACACAACTTACAGATAGAACACAGAAGAACAACCATGCCCTAATTGGGACTCGAAACCGGGACACGCAGATCACGAGGAAGACGCGCTACCCCTGTGTCAGGACGCCTGCCTTTAAGTAGATAAAACAACGTAGTTTAGAAGCAATATAAATTAAAAAAAATTATGTCGTAAAAAGTGACGGCGGTAGAAACGTGTGCATAAATTTGTTTTTAATCAAGCTCAATTTTTTTTTAAAAAAATGTAGTTAGAAATTCATAACTGCTAATTAAGACTTACAGAGTTAATTTTAAAATAAATGAAAGAAACTCGAATATTTTGTGAGAAACTTTCAAGTAGGATAAGATTTTAGTATCTTCGTATTATTTTCAAAAATTACTTTTAATTATCTCAACAGAAATTTGCTCACATATAAAGAAATGCATGACATTTTCTCCAACATTGTTGTTGAAATAATCTAAAACGTGGTTGATGGCTTTTATGCAAAAATATGCTCCAAAGTTGTTCAAGAGAGATTTTAAAATTTTAAATCCGTTAACTTATACAAAGTTTTAAAATTTTCTTATTCCATATTTACCAAAAATTTCGTTATATTTTCTATTATATCGAAATCCAAGATTCTTGAGCAGAAGTTTGAATACAGAGATTTCTATTTTATTGAAATTTGATGTGTGTTACATAGTTTTATATATTGTTATCGAATCATATATGTTTGACCCAACCAGTTGCAGAATTTCCGTAACAAAATATAATTGTTGTAAGAAGCTTCTTCAAATAATGAATTCCAAAATTACACAATCCATTCAACATTTTTTAAAAAACAGGTCAAGAGACAATGTAAGACAGTTTCGTTTCAGTAATGATCTAAATTAACATATTATAGCCCTGATGACGTTAGGCCTTCTGTAGAATTATTTCAATATTTCAATGTTCAATTTGCCGGCGTCCTGACAGAGGAAGAGCATTTTCCTCTTGATCTTGGAGTCCCGGGTTCGAGTCCCGGTTATGGCAATGATTTTCTTCTGTATACTATCTATGAGTTATGGGAATGCGGTCCTTTGTAAAAAGGGATTGTGCAAGAGAATGTGTGTGTGCGTCATCCTCATATGAGCTAGAAGGCAGAGTTCTGCCCTCGAATTCCAAGAGATCTATACCCTCACAAGTTATCGCATCCCCTCTCTCCATTGTAAAGCGGACACGAGATCTTCATCATCATCATTAATGCTCAACTTTCGCGATATTTTCTTTTCGTAAATTGTTGTTGTTGTTACTTATGGTACTTGCCTATGGACAAGCTCCCAACTGTTACAGCAGCAGAATTAAGCCGAAAGGAGCGCCTATTGTTTTTGAAGTAGCGCCATCGAGGGCCAAGAGTATGACTTAGCTACACATTCACCACATTCGCTTGCACAATCCCTTTTTACAGGAGAGGGGGGGCACAGTCTCTCATCTCACAGACAGTACACAGAAGAACAACTATGCCCGAACCGGGACTGCCAGAACACGAGGAAGACCCGCTACCTCTGTGCCAGAAAGCCGGCTTTTTGGTAAATAAACGTATTAATACATATTTCATACGACGTGGTACAAAAACAGTTTCGATGGAGAACTAAAAGTGTAAATTAAGTAATTTATTAGATATTATTAATTAATTTTAATAATGGATATTATTCAATACTCTAATAAATAATTTTATCATTTCATTGTCGAGAAATCCCGCATTTCTCAAGCAATACATTTTACATACGCCCTGGTACAAAAACAGTTTCGATGGAGAACTAAAAGTGTAAATTAAGTTATTTATTATATATTAACTATTTTTAATGGTTGATGTTAATCAATAGTCTAATAAATGATTTTATCATTTCATTGCCGAGAAACCCCGCTATTCTCAAGCAATAGATGGTAACTGCAAAGAAATAAATGGTAATTGAATCTTCTCACCATTGCAAGAAACTGCGATTCATTAGTAACTACTAGCAGTTAAGTCACTCCTAGAAAGCTCATGAAATTTTAGTGGAATGGTTTAGCTTCCCACACAGTATCGGTGTGTGTAAGCTGGAATTACAATATATCAATGCTTGCTGTATTGATTGCGTATCCCGAGAGCGTCTGGGCTAATGTTTGTCCATCGTGTAAATCTTTGTTTAGATTAAATGGCACGCTCGACTCTAATCAAGCTGCCGTGATTTAGGATGTTTTGCATTGACTTTGGGGATTACACTTTCCCTCTGCAATTACGCTTAAAACTTTCCATCGCTTTCTTTAGAGGATATATATGTAAATATATTTAATAGCTCTGTTTTGTTGAAACACTACTTCATGTACTTACTCCTTAAGTCAGGAATTTTGGTTATTTATATACTTGATAAGATATAAAATATTTTTTCTATTTTTTTATAAAAAAGAAATATTAGATTATGGCATGAAAGCATGCGGGATAAGAAGATAAAACCCTGTAATAGCAATGGTAGTTGTCTCCCCAGTACTTTCTTGCATCCTCCCTAGTAATGTTTTCATGCTAGAGATCGTCTTACATGGCATTGGCTTATAATAGTTACGGAATATTAACTTTTGGCGTGATAAATTTAGCGTGATTTGGCGAAATAGTGACTTTTGGCGTGATAACTTAGGCGCGATTTGGCGAAATATTAACTTTTGGCGTGATAACTAGCGTGATCAAGCGAAATATTGACTTTTGGCGTGATAACTTTGGCGTGATTTGGCGAAATATTGACTTTTAGCATTTTAACTAAATCTATCGTGTTACTCTTGCTAAGTAATTTGATATTAATTCTGACATGAGTTAATAATATAGAACGTATTTCTGACTAAAGTTAACACAATAAATGAAATGAGCTTCATGAGCAGCAGGGAGATGTCAAAGATGTTAAAATAGTTCATTGCCACTTGTTCAAATGTATTTTCAAATTTATTTAAATATAAATGATCAAATGAACCTCTAAAAGATGGCACAAATGCTCATTTGACCCCTTTCTAGGCAATGAAGAGGGAGAAAGCCCCGATAAACTAGGACGTATTATAAAATGTGGTTTATTTTTATAGATTCATTTTAATATTTTATTCATCAAATATATCTTAAAGTGTAATAAAGCGATATCAATAACATTATAATGGTATATATACTATTATAATGTTACTATTATTATGTGATTATCTAATTAGAATGCTTTATTGACAGTTGATTAACTAATTAGAATGGTTTATTTACCTTTGATTACCTGATTAGAATGATTTATGTACAGTTGATTATCTGATTAGAATGATTTATTTATCTTTCATTGCCCGATTAGAATGGTTTATTTACCTTTGATTACCAAATTAGAATGCTTTATTGACAGTTGATTAACTTATTAGAATGATTTACGGACAGTGGATTACCTGATTAGAAGGATTTATTGACAGTTGATTATCTGATTAGGAGAATTTATTGAGTATTGATCACCTGAAATACAATGAGCATCTGACTGACGATACAAATGCTTATTTGATGCTGAAGGATGCAATGGGCGCTAAAACACTGTCATCAAGGAAAGAACACACTATCTACATACAATCTGCAATACTTATCAACCTAAAAGTATGTATTTTTTAATAAATTCATTTTAATTATATTTTATTTCTTTCTAGCATTTGCCTAGAGATTATTGTTTGATAAAATGGCATATTAACTATGTATATATAATACTGGATGTATATTACAAAAAGATGTAACCCGCCTCGATCAGTTTGGAAGCAAAATACCCTCAACGATCATTTTGTTTTTATGGATTTTTATATCATAAAATGCCGATATATTTTGTATCATAAAAATTGAAAAAAAGACTTAGCTAAGATTTGCATAATACTAGTTGTTGCACTCTTTCTAATTCATAATTTTGTATTCAATATTTTCATATATATTTGAAACACAAATGGCATTTTGTATTGGCAAGGATCTCTGATCTAATTATTGTTTAATTCCTGATATTTGCAGTGGCAACGCCCATTTCCCAATGACCCAGGCACCTACTTACCACGCATCGCATAGGCGTGGGTGACTGTTAGGAAAGTGATGAGGAGAGTCGTCAAAAGCAACACTCCCAGACAGTTTCTCATCTTATCCCGTCCTCTTTGTCGTCAGAATTGTGTATCAGTTTGGCAAAAATCTGCAACAAATAACAAAAACACACAATTAATACATTCATCTCAATTAAATTCACTAAGTTAACTATAAAAACTAAAATTGAGTTATAAGTTATAACAATAGGACATTCTTAGTAACAACTAGTTTCAAATCCTGTATCCCTCGTTTAAAATAGAAAATATTTTGCCAATGTAGAATTTTCATGGTTAGTTGGGCCGGATCGGTACTGAAAGGGTTCAAGAAATTCTAAGTTTTATTTTTAAAAAAATAAAACTACAGACGATAGGGATAATTTATGCACAACCAAAATAATACATTAAAATTTTTAAATGACAATTTAGATAACACTTGCATTTATATACATAGAAATTGTCTGTTTTGATAACATTATATCGATTCATATTTTTTAAATATGACACAAATTAAAAATGAATCTAAAAATATTTAACTAAAAGTTGGATTTTAATGAAATCATTGTGATAATTGATTAACTCGTAAATTTTTCTTTAATAAAATATTATTATTTATTCCGAGAAACGTTAGATAATTTAGTTTTTATTTAAAAAGTTTAAAATAATTAAAGTTTTAGTTTTAAAAAAAATTCACAAATCACTTCAGTTTTTGTGAAGATAGAAATTCCCGGGAATCAGAATTTTGATTTACACTTACATAATTCATTTCATTGATAATTGGAATTTACAAACAATTACTAATAAGGAATTTCAAAAAAAAAACATATCGATCTAATTAGAAATTATTTATATTAATAAAGCAAGAGATAACTTTTTTAATCTATAATTACTGGCAAAATTTTTTTCAACCTTTTTACCTTCTCCATGCACAATAATTCTAGTATTTCTACTGTCTTGTTATTTTCACTTTTCAACAGGCATGGCTTTTTTTACAAAAATAAACTATATTCTAAATGTATTCTAGATTGATAGTTTTATCCGAACATGGTTTCTTGTCTATGAAATACGTATTTTGTACACAATAATTAATTATGAATTTCAATAAAACAGTCATATTGATTTTATTAGAAATTATTTATGTGAATATAGAAAGAAATGGCAACTTTTTTAGCAATAATTGCTGGTGAAAGTTTATTTTCTACATTATTCTCTTCTCCAGTACAATAATTAGGGCATTCTTATGGTCTTGTTATTTTCACTTTTCAATAGGCATAAAATATATTGTTTTTACAAAAATAAACTATATTCTAAAGGTATTCTAGATTCTTCGATAGTTTTATCTGAGCAATAGTTTCTAGTCTTTGAAATACGTATTTTGTATGAAATAATAAATAATGAATTTTAATAAAATATTCATATTGATTTTATTAAAAATTATTTATGTGAATATAGCAAGAAATGGCAACTTTTTTAACAATAATTACTGGAGAAAGTTTATTTTCAACATTATTCTCTTCTCCAGTACAATAATCATGACATTCTTATGGCAAGGTTATTTTCACTTTTCAACAGGCATAAAAAATTTTTAGTAAGTAATTTTAACTAGTTTATTTTTTTACAAAAATAAACTAGATTCTAAAGACATTCTAGATTCTTGAAAGTTTTGTCAGAGCAACGTGTCTATGAAATACGATTGGTTGAACCGTTGTCAAGATAATGAGATGCCATTCTAGAACAGAAGGAGACGACAGAAACATCCATAAGCTTTAATGATTCTCCAGACAAGGTGAGTGAATAATGCTTAACTACGAATAACAGGTTGCACCTATTTCGCTGAGAGACAGAAATTTGATTATAAGCATTCCATTTCCTTCTACTGCTATTGCTGCGATAAGGTTTGTTAACGATATTCAACAATTATAAATTCATAAGCCGGATCTATGAATGTTTGGAGGATTCTGAGGATTTTGGGGTTAATTGGCATGGGATCCTACATAGTTGAAATTGGATTTAGTAAACGTAAATGCCATTTCAAAAGACATTGGAAGATAAGTTGTTAAAGTAGAATTATTGTGAATGGGATATCTGAGATTTCTGTTTATAGCCTTGAAATTTCAGAATACACACACACACACACACACACACACACACACACACA
>JAOUZG010017399.1:4441529-4464231 GCA_026289955.1 Argiope argentata
ATATTTAAAAATTCTATATAACTCTTCCTTTACTTCACATTTATATAATATATATTAATAATATATAATATATAAATGTGAAGTAAAGGAAGAGTTATATAGAATTTTTAAATATTTATGATATCTTGAAAACCAGCTATGTTTTGAGGTTTCTCTAAATACTATCCAATTGTTATATAATTAAATGTAATAATTATTATGTTTTATTTGATTTAATGCAGTTGTTTTATTTTATAAACCTTATATTTATTGTTTGATATGAACAAATACTACAATATTGGTCTTCAATAATAATTACACTTATTCCCAAATTACTTGACAAATATGAATTTTTAAAAAATGAAAAAATAAGACAATAATAAGAAGAAAAAGAATTTATCCAAAATTCATTGTCATGAGAAAATATTCAATGGATATTTAATCAAAAAGTTATTTTTTCAAATGGCATAGGTAATAGAAAAAGTTTGACAATTTCTAAATAAAAATACCTTCATATGATCTATGAAAGCCCTTTATAAGGCTATCGGAAATAAACTTACCACCAAATTCCTCAATCTTCATATAAAGATATGAAATCTGGCAAAAGTTGTGAGTGAGTTTTCAGTAAGGCAGAAACTTAGATGCTTCAAATTTTTATCTCACTCAAAAGGGAGAAACTTGATTTGTTGCTTAATTATTAATCAACCTAATTATTTTATAAATCAAATTAAATTTATTTTATAAGCCAAATAATTGTAATGATAAGCTAAATTATTTACTAAGCTAAATTTTATTAATCCACTGTCAATTGTAAAAATATTTTATTATACTATGATTAGAAATTAATTGTCTTTTAAAGGATTAAAATTTCTTTAAGGGCAATTGTTCCAAACTCAGAAAATGAACCAAATAAAATTTCAACTTATCGCAATCTTTTTATAAATATCCCTTATTATTTATATTTACAACAATCTCCCTATTTAAAATCAATTATAATATTTGATCAGGAAATTTATCTTAAAATCAGTCAACAAGAAAGAATGGTTTATCTCATATACATAAGAAATAGTTGCTCATCTAAAAGATCAGGAGAGTGTCATGTCATCGTTACTATTTTGACGACCTTTTTGCAATGATCACAATAAGCCACCATTTAATCACCACACCATTCTTTTAGACCAATAAACTTTACTTTTACCGTTCATCATAACAGATGCTCCCAACAACAACAGCAACAAAAATACCATGCGTTTACGACGATGTTTGTTAGAACAACAAGACTAGGAAAAAATATTTTAAAGGGTTAAAATATCTTGATGGACAACTATTCTAACTTCAATGAAATGAACCAAATAAAATTTCAAGTCACGGCATTCTTTTTATAAATATCCCTTACTATTTATATTTACAACAATCTCCCAACTTAAAATTAATTCTAATATTTGATAAGGAAATTTATCTTAAAATCAGTTCACAAGAAAATGTGGTTTATCTCATATACATAAGAAATAGTAGCTCATCTAAAAGATCAGGAAAGTGTCATGTCATTGCTGCAAATTTGATTGATTTTTCACAACAATCGCAATAAGCCACCATTAATCACCTTATGATTCTTTTAGACCAATAAACAAATTCCGGTACTTTTACCGTTCATCATAACAGATGTTCCCAAAAACAACAGCAACAAAAATGCCATGCCTTTACGACATTTGTTGGAACAACAAGAAGGCCTGTTGCCGGAAGTGTGGAGGAATGGACGATTTCTGAGTTTTCGTCCATCAATTCATCCACATCATCTGTTACCACAATGGAATTCCTTCCCAGAACAGAAGGCGGGGACAGAAGCAATTCGGGGCTTTATCGAGCGTTTTGATGAGGTGGGTGGGTAATGTCATAAGACAAACCGATGGGACTACTATCTCACTCATCGGGATGTTTGATGCTTTGGGTAGAGAAATTCGATCATAACCACCCCATTTCCTTCCACTGTCCAACGATTGATGATGTTACTGATCGTCAACAAAGATAGAAGTGCAATCTTCGATTGTTCCAAGGAATGAAAAGACACGCCCACCATTATTAGATATTGGGAAGAACATTGCAGAGATTGGATTTAATTGCTATAAACAGGATTTCTGAAGATGCGATAAGACATCAAAAAAGACTTCAAATAAATCCAGTAGTCGCATGGGAGTTATCTGAATACCAACTCGTTCTCAGAATGCATTCATACTGCTAATTCAACAAATAGTTTGCGTCCTTTATACGCTCTAGTGTTCTAGTGAATTAGGCATAATATCCTGCTAACGGTTTAGATAAATTTAATTAAGGATTATTATTCAAAGGTTTAAAGCGCTTTTCTGATTTGAGAACTTTTGGAATTTGCTTCATGGCTTCAAATGTATAGATATAATTAAGACAATATAAGTTACAAAATCAATAAAACATTGTGTGGTCTGTATTATGATGCAACAACTCTGCTTTTTTCAAAGATAAATAATATAACTCATTTCTTTATTTTTTTTATAAAATGATCCCTGGATTTAATGAATTATTATATTTATTACAAAAATTTAGGTGCCGTCTTTCTGGCATAGAGGTAGCGCGTCTTCCTCGTGTTCTTTGGGTACCGGATTCGAGTCCAGGTTCGGGCGTGTTCGTTCTTCTGTGTTCTACCTGTGAGAGGTTTGAATGTGGCCCCCTGTAAAAAGGAGCTGAGCAAGCATGTGAGTTTCATCCTCATATGAACTAGAAGCAAGATTTCTGCCCTCGGGCTCTCAGGGGTGCATACCCTCAGAAGCTACTGCACCCCTCTTTCCGTGGTAAAAAGCGGGCACGACATCAACATCATTATCAAAGATTTAAATGATCTTCAATTTTATCTTTGCCTTTCATTAAAAAGGAAATTAACCTTAAGAATGCATTTACTAGAATATATTAAATACACATAATACCATAATTAGTACATTTAGTAATTAATAATTAATTTTTAAGTTTAACTCGATTAATTTTTTTCAATTTCTTCTATTTAAGTAAGCAAAGAGAAAGTATTGGGATCATCAAAAAATTTATTTGAGAGATTTTGAGGGATCTCCATTTTTCAGATCTCCTTTATTACGAAAAACATATTTCGTAATTTTGCCTGTCTGCTCATCATTAAAACTGTAACTGAATGACTCGAAAACGTGTGAACTAGAAAGATGAAATTTGGTATAAACTCTTTACATATATACATCAGGATTTATATCGTTTTTTATTGTCGACCATATGGTTAGTGTACATGAAAACATGATAAATTAACACACCACAACACTCCTGCGTTTCATTTCCTCTTACGGTCCCTTTCAGGTTTAGTATAATGTAAATAATGCGTTCGTGGTTTTTTTAAAAGTTAAAAGTATTATTTATCTAGTTTATGTAATGATTAATGTCACGTAGTAATAAATAGATAAAATATAATCAATAAATTCAAATCTAAATAATTTTAATTCTTGTTTTTTTCCCCCGTAGAATAATGACGAAAGTGGCAAAAATGAAATTACGTCTTGTGATGTAATGAAATTAGTAGAGGAAATGACTTTATTAATGATAAAAAAGCTTGCTTCCGTCGTGGTAAATGTTTTTCTGTTTGAGACTGTAATTAGAAATGTCTTGATGATTTGCAATAAAAAATAATACACAGAAAATAAAAAAAGAATAAAAATACTCATATTATTTCGTCTATAAAATTATGAGGCTTTAGAAAACTATGAAAATACAAAGGGATTTATTCTGCTGTTGACAGTGGGCATTTTAGCTAAAGTTAACTACAGTTTAAGCATATAATGCTTAAAAATAATAGTGATTTTTAATTTATTTTAATAAGTGAAAAAAATGTTAAGCTGAATTTCTCAAATTAAAAAAAAACTGCGAAATTCAATTTTAATTGCTAATATTATTGAAGACATAGTACAGTAGTCCTTAAATAAAAACGAAATTAATTTTATTTTCGACTTTTTCACAAAAATCCTTAAATATTCGAACAAGAAAGCTCAATTTCTCGCCTTGAAATGTCATAAACCTCTCGTAGTATTAGAAATTTGTAGTCGAAAAAATTAGAAATTTGTAGTTATAACTATTTGTAGAAATGTAGAAATTTGAAAAAGTAATAACGACACAGTAAATTCAAAATGTGTTCTAACATTATAATTTTTGATTTCTGCTTATAATTTCACTTTAATACATAAAATAAAAGATTAAATTATGAGTAAAAGACTAAATCTAAATTTTATCTTCTCTCTCCATAAGACTAAATTTACATCTATTATATTACCTGATAATCAATGGATTATATCGATTATCAATCAATATACTTTTAACAATCATTAGTTTAGTTTAGCTTGTTTTGATTATATTAACAACTCATTTGAAAGAACAATTAATCTATTTTGGGACGGACCTCGTAATTTTGAGTCTTGATCAGATGAGAAGGATGGCACATGAAAAGGCTCCCTTCCTCTCCAGGGTTTCACACAACAACAGAGAGAAAACGCTTTTATAGAAACGTTTTTTTTATGCAATTTCATTTTAGCTTCACTGTGCTCCATAAGACTAATTTTGAATATATTATATTCTCTGATAATCAATGAATTATATCAATTATCAATCAACATACTTTTAACAATCATTAGTTTGGTTTAGTTTGTTTTGGTTATATTAACAACCCGTTTTAAAGAACACTTGATCTATTATGGGATGGACCTCGTAATTTGGAGTCTTGATCAGATGACAAGGGCAACACTTGAACAGGTACCCTTCCTTTCCAAGGTTTCACACAACCACAGCAGAAAAACGTTTTTTTAGATCATATTTCAATGTCTCATTAGTCTATTCAAGCCCTTTCTGTTACAGATTTTAAAAATAAATAAACAAAATTAATAATAAAATGAATAGATATTTCTACATCATTTTTGAAATTTGATTTTCATTTCCATTTTTTAAAAATATAAATATGAATGAATTAATATAAACTAATTAGATATTAACCCCTTAACCGGTTTGCCCGTACGCCGTGCGTGCATCGATTTATCGAATTTTGATAGTTGTAAACAATAAATAAATCATTCATAACAATTATAATTCAATAGTAAAATGACTTCGAATACGTAGGTAAACCAAGTATTCAATGAATTTCTATTTGAATCAAAATAAGAAAATATTCCCAAAATAGAAGGTGTCATCTTATAGTAAGGAAAATAAACCAGTTAAGAGGTTAACGTCCCTTTTTAAATCAACATTAGGACTATATTGGTGTTGGATTTCTTTAAATGAAAACGCAATTAGATGACGAGAACAACACCTGAGCTGGCTCTTTCCTGTATAAATTTCTGCACCATACCAGTGAGTAGGCATTTATATGGCCCAGACAGATTTAACATGCACCAGACTAGCTTACACGCCGGTTTTTCGATGGAATCGAGATTCAAACCTGGAACCTACCTAACCGAGACCTTACCTCCAGGTCACCACGCACCCCATCAAACATCAGATTTCATATTATTTAATTCTGATGGCAAATATTAGAACAAGAGGTATTGTAAAAAAATAATAAAAGGGATCAACAAAAAGCATCGAAAAATTTTGTCGTATCACTGATGCAATTTATGACTCCCCGGATAGACAATAGTTTCCCAACAGAAATAACCTCCGGAAAAGGCGTCCTTACTTTTCAACGTCTCTCTCCCTCTCTCCAAACGACGAAGGGTAAGTGTTAATCTGCAATCGGACCTTTGCTTCGCTTTATTTGATCTTTCGGCGGAAATAAATTTCTTCGGATAAGAGGATTTCCAACAACTCTCATTTAATCCCTCAGCCTAGCAAACCTGACTTCAAAAGATGATATATTTTTGGAAAATGAGATCGCATCTTTTTTTTAATGGCATCCATTAACTAAAGAGCTTTTGGAAATGAGAGAAGTACCAGATTTTTCCATTTTCGCCATGACTTGTTTGGTGGAAGAGTGCAGTACCTCCACATTAAGAATACAAATCTGTTTCCTTAAGGCGCTTATTTTTTTGCCCATATTTTTAGTCTGATGAGAAAGGAATAGAGAGGAGGCATTAAGGAGTACTTTGCAGATGCTGAAATTGCTCTCCTGTCAGAGGTTGTCGTTTAACTCAACAACGTCTGAGCGTTGGACGATCGTATTTCGTTAGGGATCAAAGAAAACGATGGCTTCATGGGGAGAAAGGCTTAAAATAAGTATAGGGTGTGAACTTCTAAAGAATTTCATTAGAATATAAGCAGAAGAAAAAAATGAGTTGGTGGTAGTCGTGACATAGAATATCCAACAAAATATTTTTAAAAAACTGGCTAGCAAAAAGGGGAAGTCTTAACAAATAAAATATTATGCTACATTTTTTCTGTGAATTGATTTATGAAGAAACGATGAAACTTTAATACCAGCTATGCCAATTAATCTAAAATATATACTTTTGAAAACATGGAACCAAAAGAAAAAATATTCGCTTATTAGAGTAAAACAATTTCTAACAAACATATATCATAAAGTTGGAAATGCGATGCTTTAACCCCTTAACCGGTTTGCTCGTACGACGTACGTGCATCGGTTTATCGAATTTTATTAGTTGTAAACAAAAATGAATCATTCATAACAATTATAATTCAATAGTAAAAGGACTTCGAATACGTAGATAAGCCAAGTATTCCATGGTTTTCCTATTGAATCAAAAAAAGAAAATATTCCCAAAATAGAAGGTGTCATCTTATTAGATAGTAAGGAAAATAAACCGGTTAATGGGTTAATTAATAACCATCATTGTAGCAAGAATCTCGTCTCTTAATAATATGTGAATGTAACTTTTTTTATATTTAATATTCATCTTTTAAAGATTAAACCATCCAAAACCAAAAAGATTAAACCATCCTTAGATATAATGGAAAATTAATCAGATTTCATGATTTCCCGCACTTGTATTTCTTTATATTTTCAATCATTATAAAAGAATCAGGGTAAAATTTGTATTTTATATCAATAACTAGTAGTACCCGCTCAGCGTTGCCCGTGTCTTAGCAACGAAGAAGAAAATTAGCTTTGAACTTAAGTCTAGCCTCCACCCGACATATGCATGTAACGCAACATCAAATGAACATAAAAATATGTTTAGAAATTATCAAGAATAGCTACAAAACAATTTTTTTACAACAAAAATTCAGAAATATTTAGATTATTACAAAGGTAAAAATAGGACATATCCGTAGACAAAACAGTGGCGATCATTTCGAGATTATATTTCCCTCATTTCGGCATAATAAGATATGAGTCGCTGTTTAAAATCAGACGTAAACAAAGAAATGTATCGTATATGCAGACTACAGCTCTTGATATTTGCACATGCGCAGTTTGAGGTTTTCGCGCATGAGCGAATAAATTAAATTTGACATTATAAAGCTCCATTTTTGTTTTGATATAAATTTAATGTACTAAAACCTTCATAAATGGTCTACAAAATGGTATAAATATCTCCAATATCCGTTAACTACTTCTTAAGCTTTTCTGGTTCCAACATACAAACGTTTTCAGTAGAATTCATTTTATTTTATATATATAGATTAAATAGTAACATTTTCAGTTACCAATATTTTTGTATTCATGAGAATTCTTATATAAACAATTAAAATGAAAATATCATAAATTTTGATTAATCACTATACATAAAATAATTCTGATATAAATGGGTTCTGGTCAAAATGCTTGCAAACAAATTTTGATATAATTTCAATTTATTAAATGTGGTGTAAAATGTGCAAACTACATATGTTCTGTACAAAAATATCTACACTTATTACTAGGAAATTTGACCTGGAATTACTGAAAGTCAATAGCATGCTTTCAAGGATTAACATTCATTAGACGCACCGTAATATTAAGCTAATAATAGCGTAGTGATAATTTTCAAACTAATTATAGGCTGAAGCCTACAGGCATATCCTATTCCCTCTGCCTGACATTACAACATGCTAGAAAGATTAAATAGCCATGAATTCAATATGAAACAGCTTGATGTGTTATAGGCTATTCAGAATGGAACTTCGAGAACTTTTGATAAATTTTTAATTTATATAAGACATAACTTAGCTTGATTTATATAAAATATAATTGGAAATATGCTAAAGAGAAAACACTTTTTCTACGTAACAACTGTTAAGTGTCTTCTTGTTATTTTTTTTAAAAATCTACATTAAATATTCTTTTAAATTTATTTTCTTACTGTAGTATTTAAATAATACATGACATTACACTCTATTTCTTAATTTAGTTTTTCATTCTATGGTATTTATTTAACATAAATTAAAGGGATCTTTTTTGCTAGATGCTTCAACTGAATTTTAGATTTCCAGATATTTTATAAAAGGTCAAAGTTCGGATGTATACTATTAATAATTTTTTTAAAAAAATTAAATTTACCATATGATTAGATTTTTATATGATGTGTTCTAATAATGATGCATTTCACAAAAAATTTGTATATATGCATGTCATTTAGCTTAACTTAAAACAATATTACGTTTAATAGTTCAGTAACTTTACTTTGAAAGAAATTTTTCTTTCAATTCACCTTTCTTGCTAATGTTTTTGAATCTATTTCAATTTCTCTAAAATTTGAGCGTTCATAGAAATATGAGAATCTTACGGAGATATAGAACTCTATGTTTGTAGCCCTAATCGAATCTTGTATAGAGATGGTGATTGAGTTTATATGAGCTTATCATTTTCAGCTAAAATATAATTAATATTTTAAGGAATCTGATATATTTTAAGGTATATAAGGACCTTGTTGACCTTCCTAATTTATAATGATGGTAAAGATAATAGCTCTTATTTGTATAAATTATATCATCATTCATGAATCAGAAACAACGAATGCTGTTTTGATTTTTCAAAAATGTTATTTCATGAAAATTTTAGAATCCCACAGGGAGTAGAATTATATTTGTCTAATCTTACTGGAATCTTATTTAAGCATAGAATTTGCATTTATAGGAACTTACCAATTTCAAGTAAAGTAGAATTAACATTTAATGGAATTTGAAATATTTTATATAATTTTTAATACTGTTTTATGGAATATGGACTTTTTGTTGGCCTACATGAATCATAACTGATGAACATAACATACATGACATTGGCCTGATGAACATACCATACATAATCATACATGGATCATAACTGATACGACTTGAGCCTTTATCTGCATAAATTACATAATAATTTTTCTTTCTGGTTCTTTATATTTGCTGCATTCTTCATTTCAATTCCTCATTTTTATGGAATGTTTCTTTTTGTTTCTTCATATTTGCTGAATTCTTCATTTCAATTCTTCATTTTTACGGAATGTTTCTTTTTGGTTCTTCATATTTGCTGAATTCTTCATTTTTGCAGAATCTTTTATTTATTTTGATTTTTCATATTTGCTGAATGCTTCATTTTTGAAGAATTTTTCATTTTAGTTCTTCATTTGAAGTATTTTTCATTTTGGCTACACAATTATTCATTTTGATTTCATTTGCACTAACATTAGTCTATGAAAATAATAATGCCAAAAATATCATCTAGAATAATACCTTACATAACAGAGTTTCGATTAATGCTCAAAAGCAAAAATCAATGATATCTGAAATCCTTCAATCTCAAAGGAATAAATTAATTAATGTAAAGAAATAATAAAATAGTTTTAATGAAATGTCTTTGAAAGCTTTCTCAATTTCAGATTTACCTTTGGAGAAAATTTAATTTAATGATCAGTTGCTTGCATCAAATGAATTTAATCGTTAAAGAACCATCCCATAACAATGGAAAGAAAAATCTAACATTTGCCAATATCTCCAAATGAATCAAGGTATTATAGTATGTAGTATTAGAGAATTGCCCTTTGGGCAACTGGAAATATTTACCCACGTGACTTCTTGTTTGGAGAAAAGCTTTCTCGAATGGAGCAATTAATTTTCTTGTTTTTCAAAATTCCTTAGAGATCACGAAATTGTTCAAGGTTAAATCAATAAAGAATGCTCAGTTTTGGATTCAATCGATTTTAGATTTAATTTTAATTCGCCTTGCATATGAAACGTTCTATAAAGCAAATAAAGTCGAGAATGGTAATGAAAGTTTTAAATTTATTATATTTTTGATTCTTTTATTCTTCAGACTGGAAGAAAAGTATATTTCAGTCATTTGTCATATATATATCATTTCGTATAATCCGTCTTGAATTTCCCAATAGAAGAAAAATTGTCTTTTGGTAACATGGCTAACTTTAATTATCAAATTTAATGAATTTCGTTAATATGTATTGTGTTTTCGTATAAAAAAGTTTACAGGAAGTATTGCAATCTTCAAAAAAATTCAAATTTAATATTTTGACGAACTCGAAACCAAATTTTTGGCATTGTGTCTGTCTATCCATGAATAAAATAATTGGAAAATGCTTTGAATTAGATGGATGAAATATTATAATATTTGAATATTTCTTTCAAATTCCGGACAATATCCATTCAATAGAAATCTTTGTATTTTCCATTAGATCTGAATTACATAATAGCAAAATGTAAAGATTTAAAAAGTAACATTTGGTTCAAATCCGCCAACCGAAGACTCTCCGAGCGCGTGATGTCTGGCGCACGTTAAATCTGTCGTGGTCACAGAGTCCTCCATGTTGAGAGTAATGCTTTAGGAGGTACTGGGGCAGAAGTGATCGTTCTCTCTTTTAGATCTGGATTTAGATATGTTGATGAATGAATAAAATAAATGAATAAAGTTCCTCGAGCAAAAAAGGTTTGTGACGTGTGTGAGTTAGAAGTCAAACTTCAGCCCTCGGGTGCTCAGGAGCTTCTGCACCCTTCCTTTCGTTGTAAAGCGGAACACAAGAACAATAACGACATTCATTTTTTTCTTAGCTTGACATTCCTGTATATTTCTCACTTATTTACTACACAATCAAGTAAAAGTAGAGCATCCACCAGAATAAAAGCCCTTTTTCAAGCTTCATTGGCTTCATACGAGAACTAATAAAAGAATTGGAGTGAAATTGCTTAGAGACCTTCATAAAGGAACGTTTACAAGCTTTACGAAAGGTAAATGGTACGAAAACCTTTTTTGCTCTGTGCGGAAATTGAGCAATTTCCCTTTTCATTCTAGATAAATCTTTTTTTTAGGAGGCTAAATTTTTTGTTTTCTCCTTACATTTCTTTTATAATAATATAGAAGAAAGACAATTAAGGTTGATTTTCAATAGACAATTAGTTTCTCAAAAATGGCGATAAGGAATATTTATTAATGTTAATGAGTTCTTTATTATAGTGTATAAATAGATTATTAAGGCAAGAACTTCCTCGATAATAAATTAGAAATTAAAATTTTGAGAAATGGAAGATTAGTTGGGATCTTGTTTTTCACCTTTAGGTTTTTTTTAAAAAAAATTATGCTTTTAATATTAAAACCATATTTTGTAGCCCTTTTATTCTTTCAAAAGAGAAAATTCAGCTGAGTATTTAATTTTTATTTTTAATTTATGAATTTCAATGTATACTTTTACCAAAGAATACGAAGCTTGAAAATTCTTTACATTTTATCTTAAGTTGAAGTTTGAAAAGAAAAAAAAAAGAAAATCTGTAATCTGAGCCAAATTGAACTCTTTCTTCTTCTTCTTCTTCTTTTCATTGGTAAATTACGGTATTTCGCTGTTTTTTAAAATGCACGTGTCACTCTTTTAATAAGTTGGTCGATTTCATTTCACATTTCAACAGTTTATTTACAAGTTTATGATTTTATTAAAATTAATATTTTAAAACTTAATTAGCGATGAGATGATGCTTATGTATATATCGATATCTATTATTTCTAACTACTTGGTATTCACATTTATATATACCATAATTAAAAATAATCCTAAGTTTATATATGTTTTAAGCTTCTCATTTCTAACTTCATTGGAATTTCGAAATATCACCGTACAAGAATATCTGAATTTGAGGATCACAAAAAAAGGTTTTTGCTTTATTTTAGAAGAGAAGAAAGTAGTTTGTTTACCATGGAATATAAAATAAAAGAAGAAATAAAATAATATTTTGAATATTTCTATAGAATACAATAATTGTGTTTTTCTATCTATCTTAAGTTTCACTAATTTCTGGATGCTAATTCTAAAATGGTGAATTCGAATTCAAGTACTTCAGATTACTGGGATGTCCGAATTTCAGGTTTACAGATAAGAGTTCTTCGCTTCTTTTCAGAAGAGAAAACTACTATGGAATATTAGAGAAAATACACAAAAAAATATTTCAACTATTTATATAAAATAAAAGAACAGTGTTAATATGTTTATCTTAAATTTCAAAAGTTTCTAGATACTGATTCTAAAAGTTCGAATTCGAATTCAGATACTTCAGATTACTGGAATGTTTGAATTTCAGGCTAAAAAATAAGGGCTCTTCGCTTCTCTTTAGAAGAGAAGAAAGCAGGTGTTTATTATCGAAAAATATAAGAGAAAAGACAAATAAAAGAATATTTGGACTATTTCTATAAAATACAAGAATAATGTTTATCTGTTTAACTTAAATTTCAAAAGTTTCTAGATGCTAATTCTAAAACATTCAGCATATTTTGATGTTATAAACATTCACTTTAAACTGTGTTTCTCTTCGTGTTTTTAGACAATGGGCATAAAAATGGAACAAGATCTCCTGTGAGTTAAAAGTTGAATAAATAAAGTATCTAATTTATAGCGCAATGGTATATATAGTACACTCAGTATTTTATCTTTTCAAATTCATAACACTGAATCTACAATATATGTAAAATACGTTATTTTACATATATTACATAACATATATACATTATATTAAATAAATGTAAAATAACGTATATGATGCTAATTTACGATCTTCTAATCATAATGGACTTATGTATTATCTCACCTTAACTAAGGGAAAAAGCATGTGAAAAATAAAAATGAATAGCGTTATTTTCATTCCGATTAGATAAATACTAGCATTTCTTTTGGATATTGAAATATATTCCTCAAAAAATTTAGTGTTTATTTTATATACAGACAACACCAATTATTATTATCCTCTTTCTCTCAAAGCTCTTTTTTTTGAGGGAAACAAATTAGACTAGATTAGACAATTACGATTTCTGATTTATTTTTAGAATAGTTTGGTAAATATCTCACTATAAATCCGAATATGTGTCTATTGACCAACTTTACGGATGCTATTGCTGTCAAATACATAATTAATATAATGTTCCGTCGAATTCAATGGTTTAGAATTACTTTCAATGGTCACTTGTAAAATCTTTAGAAATAAAATGGATTTAATTATAAAGTAATTGAGGAACAAAGAAGTTGCACTATTAGAATTCTGTTACTTAATAGAAATTCTTTCGTATATATAAACAAAAAAATAATTCTATTTAAAGAACTTTCTTTTGATTAGTTTGCACAGGAAGAAATGGCATAAATATGGTTTCGCTGTTTCCTCAAATAGATATAGACCTAATATTTAAACTTAAAAAAATTACATTAACTTATCAAAGGAAAATATACTAATCCCATTTCTGTATAAAATATTATCAATTTATGCTTCAAATAAATAAGAAATTAAGTTTGAAATGTTATTTAGAATAACCAAAGAAAGTGATTAGAGGCCAAATTTATTTTCCTGTCATTTTCAACATAGCTAAATTGAACCAGCTCCCGATATTTTTCTAACATACTTTCTATCAAACTTGTAATGCCATAGCATCTTGCAATGTATTGTATAAAAATTAAGAAATATTAGCTTTTTACGTATATTTAGCATGTTTTCTGAATGCACCGTATAAATGTTTGAGATTACTTGAACTACATACCAAATTTCCAATCTGTCTCAATGTCTCAATCTCAGTACTACGTATATGGGAAAGTTAAAGTGCTTACTACATGCTTTACGAATTAATCAATTTGTTTTATATGATCCGCACCAGCTTTTGATTCCCTATTCCTAATTCTTTCAGTTAGGAGAATTCCATCAAGAAGCGGCTGAATGACGAGATAGAATCTCAAACAGAATTGTATAACTGCATTTAAAATTGTTACAATTCTACAGGCTGTATATTTCTGAAGTCAATGTTCTGCCTCTGAATTGATAACAGGAATTCTGAAGTCAATGTTCCGCATTGTAGTAGATAACAGAATGGATAGTATTCGGAAGCACTATTATAATGTACCAATGACACAGCACTCTAGAGATAAGTGAAATTTAAGCTGCATATATATTATATCCTAAATGCGGAAACGGGTAATTTAGAACAAGATTCAGCCATAGTTGAAGTCCTTATCACTATGTTGCAGGTCGCGAGCTATTGTTTCAACCATTAGACAAAGTACTTTGTCGCAACATTGTAGTGTAGTTAAGTCATAATATCAGTAGCTGCACAGTTTCATAGTTAATGTGGAATTTGGCTAACTTTCCACGATTATTCTTATAATTTATTAATTTTTAGGTACTTACGTATTAGACAGTCCAACTTCATCGCCGAATTTGAAGTCGTCGCCAATGAGTTGCTAAACTACCAATTATGGCAATCCGGCAATGGTGTAATCCGTTGATCTTATTTAAATCCGTCGCCAAAAAGTTACTAAACCGTTGGCGATCGTTGTCTAAGAAGGCCTAATACGTAAGTACAATTTTCTACTGTGTGATGTATGTTGGTAGTCGGCAATTATTGCATATAGGATATCCTTATACACATTATATTATCTCATACATGTAGGATAATATACAGGTTTACCTTTATAAATGTAGAATAATTATACACAAAAATGATCATATAATGCTTTTTAGCCTTAAATATTATGTATTGAAAAAAATGCTTTAATCAAGCAAAAAGGGAAATGCTGGTAGCAAGTTTCGTTAATTCAGCAGATGCGGCTAGAGATCATGTAAATGTATAAACGCATGTTATCAATAAATGTTAGCATTGTTTCTAAATTATAAAATTATTTCCGATATAAATCATCCGTTGGAAGAAGAATGAGTAGTAAATTCTCAGTAAGAATTTTTTTCTCAAATTTTACTTCGAGTTTATAATTTATTAAAAATTAATCCTAAGGAAATGTAATATTCCTTCTTAATAATATCAAAGCATATCATGGAACAAAAATTATTTTTGCACAAACTAAAATTTCCAAAAATAAAAAATTCAAAATTAGCTGTTTAGTGTTAAGAATTTATTTCTCTGAAATACTATAATATAAATTTTTATCTTAAAATTAATTTTGATTGTAAATTGCTATAATTTTTTTGTTGTTATCTCCATTTCATAATAACAACAAAAACTTTATAGTGATTTACGATCAAAATTAATTTTCTTCATCAAATATTTTATTATATTTAAATATAACATTAAGGCTTTCTTTGCATTATAACCATTGAGATATTTCACTTTAGATTTCATTAATAGGATAACAGTTTTAAGCCGCCATTGTTTTTATAAATTCTTAATTCCAAACTTCCTATGGGAAATATAAGATAAGAAGTTTGGATTGATACCATCAAGTCAATTAAAAACAAATTTAAACATAATCATTCTATGTTCAAGCACAGCCTTTATTCTTGATTTTTTTCCTTCAATATATATATAAAATTAATATAAATAATTTATATTATTTATATTAATAATGATTTATATTATTTTAAATAAGTAAATATGTATTTTCTCTCTGAATTAAATAAAGATTTTAATTAAGATACGATATGACGATTGATATAAATTAATAAATTTGAATGTTCTTTATTTTGGATTATAAAAACAGTATTCCCTATCTGAATTAAATATAAATTGGTAATTTGAATTCTGTAAATGATGTGAATTAAATAAAAAAATTAATATTTTAATATAACAAAGAATTAAAATATTTGGTTATAATATTATAATTTCTTTGAAGGTAATTGCTTAAATGTTTTGTACTTGAAGCTCTTATACCGAAGCCTCTAACTCCACTTAATTAAATTACTTAGATGAACTCAAATAAATGAATACTTTTTAAGAACAATTTAACTGTTTAGATACATCCAACCTCTAATAATAGTAACCAGAATTTCTCAGTATTAGATTTAAGCCAATTAGATATTTAGTAAAATTACACGCAGTCAGACACTTTCTTTCTAAAACTGTATTTTATCAAAAGATCTTAAATTTGACTCTGTAAAATAATCCTTTGACTCGTTTTGTTCAAAAATTAACCGACTATCTGAAGAATAAAAGCGAAATATTGTTACAAACCGCAAACACAATGAGGAAAATTTTAAAAAAAAGTTCATCAACTGGATGACTTTAAACATGTAAATACAAGGAATTTAATCCTATTCATTTATCTTTTTCTAGAATAAATAATTAGCGGTATTAACTGTTTCACCGTTAGGATGAAATAGGTATTAAAGGTATTCAAAATAGTATGCAGCCCGAAAGAAAAATCAGAAGATTAAATTAGCAGCCATTAGAGACGAAATGCATTCTTTGTTACATTAAAAGTCAGGTAGTGTTTATTTACTTCAAATAAATGAAGACATTAAATAAAGGCATGTTTTTGTTCTTCTTCAATCCGTACGAAATCCGGTTTTGAATATTGTAATTGATTGTTTTACCCGGTTTAATCGCTTCTTTTGTTTTTACTTCCTTTCATTCGAAGTATACGAAGAGAAAACATAGTGACCGTCAAAAATTGGAGATTTTGAGTTATCTCCATGTTTTTGACAACTTCAGCACATTTTTGGATTATTTTTGATAACATTATAATTCTAAAATGTTTTGAGCTAGACGTATGAAATTTGTTATGATTTACACTCAATATTTTTTATAATTATATGAATTAAACATAAATTGGTCATTTGAATTCGACAAATAATGTGAATAAAATATTTTTTAAAAAAAATATATTAAATAATTAAAATATTTGATTGTAATATTAGAGTTTCTTTTAGGGCATTGCTTAAATATTTTGTACTTGAAGCTCTTCTATCGAAGCCTCTTACTCCACTTAATTAAATTAATTACCGATAACTTCAAGACATTTTTGGGTTGTCTGACTTTATTTTTGATAACACTACAATTCTAAAGACGTATGAAAATTGATATGATTTACACTCAGCATTTTTCATAATTATATGAATTAAGTATAAATTGGTAATTTGAACTCGGCAAATGATGCGAATAAAATAAAAAATAATTATTTTTAATATACTAGATAAATTAATATACTAAATATACGTCAAAAATTTGAGATTTTGAGTTATCTCCATGTTTCCGATAACTTCAACACATTTTTGTGTTGTCTGACTTTATTTTTGATAACACTATAAATCCAAAATGTTTTGAACTAGACATATGAAATTTGTTATGATTTACACTCAGCATTTTTTATAATTATATGAATAAAATATGAATTTGTAATTTGAATTAAGCAAATGATGTGAATAAAATAAAAAATAATTAATTTTTTACTATACTAAATAAATTAATGTACTAAATATACGTCAAAAATTGGAGCACATTTTTGGATTGTCTGTCTTTATTTTTGATAATACTATTATTCTAAAAGGTTTTCAGTTAGACGTATGAAATTTGCTATTTTTTTTTATAATTATAGGAATTTTGAGCGATTTTCCTTTAGAGGAAGTCTATCTGGTTCAATGTTCGAATAAGTTTAAAATATTAAATATAAAACGAAGACAGCGAGATTAACAAAATGTAGTACATAGACTTAACATATAAGTTGTAGAAATGTTCATAATTTGGAACTAATTCCATTCAATATTTGACCTTTCGTCGGCCAATAATTCCGTAAGTATGTAACTCAAAAATGAAATGAATTAAATATATGAAATTTGGTGGTCGATTTTGTGATAAAAGTTATACTGTTATTTTTTGTTTATAAATATGTTATTCTTTGTCAAATTTTGGTTTTAATTCGTTGAAAAGAAAGTCGTATAAAATAAATATCTATTGATCTGGTACTTTTGCTTTGTCACATGCAAACAATTAATCGTTTCAAAAAAAAAAAATCCCAGAATTTATTCTTACAATACAATTATTCAACGATTATATGATTAATTCGAAAATGCATTTTTATTAGAAACTACGTGTGGAAATTTTGATATCTCTTTCGCGTTCTCCTTTCATTCATAAAACAAAACCAGAACTTAAGAAGAAATGGATAAATAAAGAATTATATCAGCTAATATTTCGCTTCAAATATATTTTCATTGAAGAAATAAATAATTTTCAGTTGATTACTTTTGCCAATATTTTATCTTGACTAGACTGTTGAAAATACAAAAAAAATGTAAGCTATAAATATTTATATAAAGTATATACTTAGGATATATAAAGGATACCTTTAATTTTTTATTAAATTTCCTCAGGGAAATTTACTTCCACTGACATTACTCTTAAATTGTTTTTAAAGTATTTTTTGAATAACAATACTCGACAGCAATTATGTAAAAGCACAACATCTCTATTAAAGGAATTTTTACTCATAAGGCAGAGAGAATAAAATATTAGTAAATGGTTACATAGGGTAAAATGAGTAATACTGATTTACTTTATATGCAAATTCTTAAAAATGTTAGAAGTATCTTTGTTAAAAGATATGTAGAATGTATGTAATGCATAGGAAAATTGCATGCATATAAAATTATGATCTTAATGGCAATCTTACATTTCGCTGTCTAAATTTATCAGTATGTGAATAATAAAAGAAATGCAATAAACAGTTAAATGGTTTTCCTTGTTAAATATATACAATTCAGAGATATACAATGTAGCAACACTAAAATGAAGTTAGCTCACATAATATATTTAAGTGCAATGTGTTTTACAAAAAAAAACTATTATACATTAATGGACTGTAACATGTAGAATTCAAATAATACAAAATCTGAAATACCATGGGTACCATTTCAAAAATAGTACGGAAAATTAATTATGATTTTGTTCAATGCATATGAAAGGGAAATTCAATTTTAATGAACTTAATCCTCTTAGTAGGACCTGATGCATTAGCATGCAAAGTTAAATAGAAATGTTAAGCTCTTCGTATGCATTAACTTCAAGCTATATTACGAGGTTAAAATAATAAATTTATGATGATATTACATTGTCATACTTTTAAGGAATTTTAAAGAATGAATACATTAGACTTTTTCATAGTTTGAATTTAATATTATAAAAAACTTGTAACAAATGAAATTTTACTTTCCTAACTTACGAATTAATATATATTTTTTTTTCAAAAAATTAATCTTCTTGTACTGATAGTATTAGAAAAAAAACCCAATTATAAAACATGCAAGTTTAAATTTTATGAGATTTATTTATTTTCTAGAAATATATAATTAACCTCGTCTGTTGATACTGCATCTCGTCTGTAATACGCTGAATATTAAATAAATTAAACAACATTAAAATAGAAAAAAATGTCGAATTAACAGTAATAGTTATACGGCTACGTTCAGTGGTGGCAAGGTGGTCGACTGTACAGAAGAAGAAGAATCAACAGTAGTAATTATCAGAAAATATAGTTTTACATTTTTGGGTACAGTATATAAGAAGAAGCCTGATCAACGTAATCTATCTCATTTTTCTCATATTTTTACTAAATGTTTTATTTTAGTTGATAAACTTAACTAAGCTTTTCACTCGCATTGCTGGGGCAGCGGTGGCCTCCTGGTGACCTAGGCATCAGAAACAGGAGGTCAGAGATTCGAGACCCGATTCCACTGAAGAACCGTCGTTTAAATGGTTCTGGTGCACTTTAAAACTGTCAGGGCCAAATGGTCACTCACTGGTGAGGTATGGAAGTTTGGAGAGGGAGTGCCTGATTTTTTATCCTCCTCATCATCTGACCACAGTTAAACGAATTCCAGTGCAATATATTCATAGGGTTGTTTTAAAAACGGAATGCTATTATAAATAAGCTCACTTTCAAATTCTAGAGATTAATCATAGATTCATATACTAAAATTTTAGTTTTCAAATTAATATATTTAATTTATTATTAGTGTTGTAGAATATCAGTTAATTTCAGAAAAAAAGATTTTATACAAGAGTTCATGATACATACAATAGTGAATTATAAATCAGAAAATAAGTTTTTTCTCGCGTTCCTCTTTACAACGGAAAGAGGGGTTCAGCAGTTTCGGAGGCTAAGTCATATAATAGACTCTCCGACCAGACACGAATACACACGGATTAACCATAGGAGCTGAATGACCGGACAACTGCAACAGCAATTAGCGGGAACTGTGATCGAGTTCTAACGACCATTACCGGCCACGGTAAAACCCTCCCCGAAGGTAGTACGCCCCGTCAATGATGGGAGGAGCTAACCCCCACCTATTAGTGTACTCACCGGTTTGGCGAGATCCAATCACCATATCATACATCCCCAATTTCAAAGCCCCTAACTGAGGTGTAGTTTTGAAATGTATGGAACCATGAGCACCCGAGGGCTTAAGTTTGAACTCTATTTCACGCATGTCACAATCTCTCTTTACGGGAGGCATTCATTCAAAAATTTCATTCATTCATTCATTCACAGATCGTAACTTACACCTGGAATAGAGAACGAGCATCCCTGACCCTGTGCCATCAGTGGTATTACACTCAAAATGGAGGACTTTGTGACCACGATATATTTAATGTGCGCCATCCCCCCCACACACACATAGAGTCTTCGGCTGGCGGTTTCGAACTCGCAGAACAATGGAGGTGAATCCAACGCCCAACCAACCAGGCTGTCCCAGCCAAAGGGAGAAATTCATTCATTTATCCACAGATCTTAACTTAGATCTGGAACAAAGAACGATCATATCTAACCCAGAGCCCTCAGTGGTATTACTCTTGACATGGGAAATTTGTAGCCACGACAGATTTAACGTGCGACAGACACCACCGCGCACAGACACATGGATAGTCTTCGGTGGGAAGGTTTGAACTCTTATTCCAAGAAATACGAATCCAACGCCCAAGCAACCAGGCTGCCCCGGCCAAAGGGCGGACTTCATTCATGCATTTCATTCATTCATCTCCAAATCGTAACTTAGATCTGGAACAATGAACAATCATCACTGATCCAGTGCCCCACAGTGGTATTACTCTCAACATGGAGGACTTTGTGACCACGACTTATTTCACCACACATACATAGTGTTCGATTGAAGGGCTCGAACTCGCAGAACAAGGAAGGCGATTCCATTGTCCTATCAACAAGGCTATCCCAGGCTCTAATAAGAAAAGTGATAAAAGAATTACATTAACACGAAAATAGATATTTTTGAAACAGGATTTTTATAAGTTTATCTAACTAAACTTTTTCAATGTTCGATAAAATCGAGTTATTCTCTTCTTCCAAATTTTCAAAATTTCGTTTTTGTTTATGTAATTGTTCTAATTAATAATAATATTTGCTCTCTAAACATATTAATCAACGAAATGTAATTTCCATGGCAATAATCAAGCGTAAAAAGAATTGCTATCCTTTGAGGAAATTTTGTTTTTCGAAAGCATTCAATAATTTCTAAGATATTCCATGAACCATTTTAGTTTATTAAATCTCAAAGACGTTAATAATTTGTACATTTTAAAATTTTTATTTCATTTGTAAAAATGGAATTGTATTTAAATGTGAAGTCCGTATTTATCTACTTATACATCAAAAGATTTATCTGAATCTTTTATATTTCCGACTATTTTTAGGGCGACATTCATACATATTTCTTTAAAGTCATTAAAAATATCCTTTTTATTGAAAATTCATACATCAAAGTTCTATTTAAAAATCCATGAAATAAACTCCTATAATTATTTGTGTGCCTTATTTAAAATTAATTTTATTCGATTACTAATTAAACAGAATTTGCGTGCTTTTTTTTATTATGAAGGGATCATTGTATTTTTTACCTAATAATACATTAATACTTTTTTTAAACGTAATAATACATTATTAGAATTCTAATTTAATATCCGAAAAATATATTTGAATACCTCTTTTGTTTTTGCGATAGTTTCCTCTCGACTTATTCACAGTTAAATTGTCTGGAAATAGAAAAAATAATAGATAAATTCAGAATACAAAAAAAATACAACAATTAATACAAAAATTCAGAGAATTTTCCCGTTTAAGGAACTATTGAGTAATTTTTATTTAAGGAACTTTTGAGCTAAAGTAAGACATGAAATTATAAGCTGTGATAAAATATTTGCTTGTTAGATTAGCATCAATGATTTTGTATGTTTTCTATGAATTATACGATTACTAGTTTACTATTAATTAAAAGTACAAAATACTGAAAATTTAAAAACGCGACATTTTTTTTTAATTGTTCAATTCGTGTAAAGCAAAAAATATTATAATGAATTCGTAACATATAAAAAGATGGGTTGTAGAAATGGGAGCATTAACATAAATTTAGGTTGGATTATAGTTGCGAAAAATATTGTATTAGTTTTTTTTTTTGGAAAGGTGAAGCTTTTTATGTTTTAAACTCTATTTCTTTACTATAAATTTCATGATAATAATAATTACAAATTATGATGATATTTATTTATTACTGTTGCTGATATTAATTTTTGACTGATTTTATTTTTTTTTACATGATAATAATAATTACAATTTAAAAA
>JAOUZG010017399.1:4468933-4479695 GCA_026289955.1 Argiope argentata
ACTTGTAACACACACACACACACACACACACACACACACACACACACACACACACACACACACACACACACACACACACATAAACTTTGAGCTCATTTACAATTTTATTCAGTAAAAGTTTGAAATAATTCTTGTTGGATAGACCAAACAATACTAAAATTGTTTCCTCCTTTCTTGAAAAGTTTATATTCATTAGAGAAGAATCCATAGAATGAAGAATTAAATTACCCATTTCAAAACATATTTCGCATTAGAAGAAATAACTCATTCACAAAGGAATCGCGATAGAGTATAAACAATCACGAAATATAATTCAATATATATCTTTTGGGATACATTTGAAATCTCAAAATAAATAGTTTGGACTCATAAAGTTTGACAGAAGATGATAGAAGTGAATAACTGCATACACTAAAAGAGAAATAAAATGTAGAAACATAGAGTTTTAAATGCAACCCTGGAAATGGGATTTAGCTCAATAGCTTGTTAAGGGAACAGAGATACCGCGTTTGTTTGGAAACATTACGTATTATTCCAAAATAATTCAAATTCTATAACAATTTGATTTCAGGAGTATAAGGAAACTCAAAGCACATCTAAATCACATACAATAACAATCGTCTTCTAGATTTTATTTCATTTTAATCAGCCTGTCTATTTATGAAAAAAAGGGATATTTTTGAGGAATAGAGAAAAGCAGTGGCAATTGTTTTTCATAGTTATGCAAATGGTAAAAACTATTTAAGGAAGATGATTTGTAGATCATATGTAGAAAAAATATTTATTATTTCCATAAGGTAATTAAAAAAATTATCTGGAAGCTTAATGATGGCTCTCTGAAAATATATAAATGAATTATAATGGTACACCTCACTTCAAGAATTTATCAATATATATGAAAATATACTTTTTACCATTATCTAAAACTATTTATATGCATTTCACATTTCTTAAGTAAAAATAATTCGAATATATCCAATTCAATCATATGCTTGTTATCATAAAAATGGCTGTTATGAATATGAAAAATCTTTTGGATTTGGAAAAATTCTTAGAAGTCTATGCATTCAAGATACAAATCCAAGAATAACAAGATATAAACAATTATGATGAAGATTTGGTATCTAAGAAATACACCCATGCTATTGTCTTCCACTGAGGCGGAAAATAATGCAAAATATATTGAATATCCCGACATATAAATAGTACAGGATTTCAAATCTTCTTTATAACAGATGGTATTAGAATTCAACGAGCATGCCAAATGTAAGGTTTCCGAAAATATTTCGCATAATAAAGAAGTTACATATAAACTAACATAGCTTGAGCTTATATTGTTTAAACTCATAGAAATAAAGTTTTGAGTCCAATTTATTTGAATAAGAAATTTGATATCAAATAATAAATTATGAGGCAAAATTTAATGTTTGAATTTTATTTGCCTCATTATTAAAGCCTTAATTTTATTTCAAGTATTTCATCTTTATTATTAACACAAAAAAAAAGTCAAGGTTTATTTAGACATCAAAACTATTTAAAATATAAGTGTTACAGCAGGAGAAAAAATCTGTATTTTTATTTAGTTCATAAAAAGAATATTCTATCAGTTTGCTTTACTCCAGAAATATTATCAAACAATATTTATAAATAAAATTAAGAAAAAAGAGAAGTAAGTAAAATTATTACAGAGTTCATCGTCAGTAAATTTGTTTTTTAATATTGTCTTATACTTTCTATATTTATACTTTTATGTATGTCATTTTGCATATTATTATTTTCAATATATAAATTATTAACAAATAGTTATTTTTTATTATTAATTGTAATCAAATTCAATGAATGAGACGTTTCGAATTAGGCACGAATTTTCTTTTAAGAATGAGAGAAGAAAATTTTTCAAGGGATTTTATTTTTTAAATTTTATATATAGATGCATAGATGGTGAGATACACCCGGGGAGCACCTCGAAAAGTGGGTCAGATGTTTCCGGTATAAAGGTTGCATCGTTCCATCCTGGAGGGTACGTAAATAGGTGGGGCATCTGGCTCCTCCCATCGATGAAGAGACGTACCTCTTTACTTCCTTTGGGAAGGATTGTACCGTGGGTGGTGATGGCTCTTAGGACTGAAACTCAAATCCCATTAATGTTGCTGTTGCGATGGTGTGGTTACTCAGTTTTCTTTGTCCATGTCCCTTCCTCCCACGAAGGGCACCTCGAAATGAAGATGAGAGGCTTCCGGCATGGTGGTTGTATCTCTCCACCCAGTAGTGTGTATTAATAAGTAAGGGTTGCCTCTTCCCATAGATAATGGGACGTACTTCCTACGGGAAGGTTTATACCGTGGCCGGTGAAGGCCCTTTTGACTCAACCACAGCTCTCACCAGTGTTGAATTCACGGCGGCCCGGTTATACAGTCCTTGTGATTTAAATCTGTATATTTTCGAGGCGTGTAGGAAATTCATGTCTTATCCTTATGCCTTCGGACGGGTCAAAAAGTCAGTATTATGACTTACAGATGGGGCGATGGTTGTCATTTGAATACATTTTTTGTCAACATATAAAGCCTATTGGGAGCGATAATTATTCGCACTCGGTTTAAATAGTCATATTTTCTATTGGTTGCGTGATTTAAAAATAATTCATCATGACTTCAGCATCTACTGGATATTTTATTCAGCTCTCTAATTCTATTAAATCAGTACTGCAACTGCGAAGTTATTTCAAACAACTTTCGAGAATAAAAAAAAATTAATTATAACATTTGCTGCTTTAGGAAATAAAATATATTCAATTTTTGTCAGAGGCATGTAAACAACTTTCAGCCGATTTTTCCTAAAACCGCTTGATACGTGCAGCTATCTAGTGACAAAAATAATAATTGTTGTTGTCCTAACAAAGAATTTTGGTAATGATAATAATGTTAATATTGGCTAAAAATGTTAAAGACTGAGATGGAGAATAGGGAGATGAGATAAGAATTTTAAGTAGATTCCTATCGGAAGATTACTTAATGCAATGGCTCTCATGAGAAGTCATCAAAAAACATTTTTCAGTTTTTCACCATTCATGATCTTTAGAATTTGGATTTTAACTGGATTGGAATATTTTTTTTAGAAATGTAAAGATCTCGAGCGAGTTCGTAAATGACACATTTATCTGAAAAAAGTTGGAAACGTTGAAAGAAAGTGAAATTTACGTTTCACTATAACTTTCTTAATATTGAATACTAGCCAAATTAGCGCATCATTAATATACACTAAAGTGACAAAAGTCATGGGATGACTGTTAATATCGCGTCGGTCTCTTTTGCCCGGCGAAGTGCAACAACTCGACGTGTCATGGAGTCCACAAGTCATTGGAAGTCCTCTGCAGGAATATTGAGCCATGCTTTCTGTATAGACGTCCATAATTGTGAAAGTGTGGATGGTGCAGGAGTTTGGGCAAGAACGGACCTTTCGATGATGCCCCATAAATACTCGATGGGATTCATATCGAGTGATCTAGGTGGCCAGATCATGCATTGGAATTGTCCGAAATGTTCTTCAAACCAATCGCGAATAGTTCTGTGCCAGTGACATGGCGCTTTGTCATCCATAAAAATCCCATTGTTGTGTGGGCACGTGAAGTCCATGAATGGCTTCAAGTGATCTGCAAGCTGCTGAACATAACCATTTATAGTCAATGATCGGTTCAGTTGCACCAGAGGACCGAGTCCATGCCCTGTCAAAACAGCCCACACCCTTATGCAGCCACCACCAGCATGAACAGTGCCTTGCTGACAGTTTGGGTCCATGTCTTCGTGAGGTCTGCGTGACACTCGAACTCTACCATCAGCTCGTAACAACTGAAATCGTGACTCATCTGAGGACGCCATGGTTTTCCACTGGTCTAAGGACCAGTCGATATGCTCACGAGCCCAGGAGAGTCGCTGCAGGTGATGTCGTGCTGTCAGTAAAGGCACTCGAGGCGGTCTTCTGTTGTCATAGCCCAAGGAAGACAAATTTCGCCGCACAGTCCTATCGGACACGTCCCTCGTACGTCCCACAATGATTCCTGCAGTTATTTGACGAAATGTTGCGTGTCTATTAACATTGAACATTCTACACTGACGTCGGCGGTCTCGGTCGTTAAGTGCAGGTGGTCGCCCACTGCTCTGTCCATGATGGGATGGGATGCCTGAAATTTCATACTCTCTTCACACTCTTGATACTGTGGATCTCGGAATGTTGAATTCACTAACGATATCCGCAGTGGAATGACCCATGCGTCTAGCTCCAACTAACATTCCACGTTCATGGTCAGTTAATTCTCGTCGTGCCGCCATAAATCACGAAAAACCTGTTCACATGAATAAATTGAACACAAATGAAAGCTCTGGAAAACGAACTGCGCATTTATACTTTTTCGCTGCGATACTACTACCATCTGTATATTTACATATTGCTATCCCATGACTTTTGTCACTTCAGTGTAAACAAGTAATGTATATAAAGAATTTCGATAACTGCAGTACCTTAGAAGTTAGGATCTGAAAAGTGATTTTCATGCTGACTGATTCTATCAACAATTTATTTAGCCAGATAGCAGCTGAGATAAAAATGACCTTTGCTTTTCAGTTTCCCTGAGTGGAATATTTCTAATGTAACAATAATTTCCCAAAAACTAAGAAAAACAAGAAAGTAAAATATGATTTTTTTATATTGGTGCAAATTTTTTTGTATATTTATTCCAGGAAAATAATAGTAAAAATTACAAAATGTTTAAAGATTTTTTTTTCCTTAGAAAGGCAGTTTATGTAATTACACTAAATAAAAAAATAATAAAAATAAGTAAAAAGAATGAAGTATATTGTAAAAGAATGGAGAATAAGTGAAATGTATATAATGGATTTCAGAATTTTGAAACCGTATTTAGAAAAAACAATAACACTTAAAACAGAAAAAAAAATAAAAAAGAAATGTGAATTTAAAAAAAAGAAACATTGAGGGTTAAGTAAAATAACTTTTTCTATTCATCTTTAACTAAAGTGGATGTTATCTATAAAATTATTCTTCATAATTTGTTGATGTTTTATAGTGATTGCTTCTCATTTTTTCTAATATTATCACCAGAAGAGACATGCAAAAAATGCTTTCATAATTTTTTATTTTTGAGAAAAACGCACATTTTCTTATATTATGCTTTTAATTTAAGTATTGCACCGCGTAGATACATAATACATAAACGTGTTTTGTACTAAGCATCTTAAATCACAATACTCCAAAATTATTCAAATACGTCTTCTGGAAATTTTACAGAGCCAATTTTACATTTCAGAGAACAAATATTAAAGATCTAATCAAATGAAATGTATGCACGAATCGTCAATTCAATAAACACAAATCCCATGGCAAAGTAACATCCCCGTACATTCTAAGTAAATAATTGAAATCTGTTAGCAAAAGGCAGTCACTTAACATTGTTCAGTTATTTGGTTCCATTCAAAAATTAAGGAAAAATCGCTTGCTCTGGGATCATTGAGTTTATATCTGGGAGGCAAATCCTGAGTTTAGTTTATTTGCAAGCTTCTATTTTTCCATCAAATGCTCAATAGCATCATTGTATTTAAAGTCACAGTATTTTGCTTTAAATTTAATTGAGGATATTCCGAAAGCTTAGCAGCAAGTTAAGAGACGTTGTAGTAATTTAAGTAACGCTATATTATGTTTCAATTCACAAACTCTTATTCAAGAAATTAGAATATTTTCAACTATTATAATATCTATTATGCATAGTGTATTTTCAGCTATCATAATAAGGTTATTCTAATAAGCTTTTTAAAAATATGAATTACTTATTGTAGAGGTTTCAAAATGCAAATTTTACAACAGACGTATTCCTTCTAAATTTCCTGTTAAAGCACTTTTTTTTAACAAAAATTTGAAATTATTTTCCTAGTAAACTTCATGTTGATTTTTTGGTTAAAAATACTATCGCGTTTTTCAGTACAAAAATTTATTTGGGTTTTTTTTTTGAAATATCTATCAATCCAAATAAGACTTCTTAGTAATAATAAGAATTTTACGTGGAGTGTTTAATGGATATGATTAATTAATTATTGAATATGCAATTAGCGATTCATAAATCCGTTAATTTGCTTTGCAATTATTATAAAAACACATAGATTTTAACAAGAAATTGCCATTCTTTTCAAGCCTAATGGCTGTTTAGTAAACAATAGCATCTATACTTGATAAAATTTTGATGATTAATTGATTTTGGCCGATTGCTCCTTTTGTAGTCGATGGAGCTTTGGTGAACTACTTCTTGAAACATCTTTGTTATTAACTTTTTTTCATAATTTTGTAAAGAATTTTTACTTGTATTAAATAGTGAATAAGTTACGTTATTTGTTACATAGTATAAGTCAATATGACATATTATCTAAGAATCGTATCTTCATAAGACCCTAGATTTGATTTTGAAAAAAATATTTATAAATTAATTCGGTGTTAATATTGCATTTATGTTGCCAACATTCTTAATATATATTTTTTATATCAAATTACGTTAAGTACAGTTGTAACACTTTTTAGGTAATATATTAGGGTCGGGATAGCTTTATTGATAGAGCTTTGGGTTCACATCCCTTGCTCTACGAATTTCGAAATTTCTCCGTGTGTGTGGTGGCTGGCGCACGTTAAATCTGTCGTGGTCACAAAGTCCTCCATATCAAGAGTAATATCACTTGGTGTGCTTGTTTAGAGGTGATCGTTTTCTGTTCCAGTTCTAAACTACGACATGCTGATGAGTGAATGAAATACATGAATGAAGCCCGACCCTAGAAAAAGGGTTTGCGATGTGTGTGTGTAGCTAAGTCGTATTCTTGATCACAGTTAATCCTACTGACCAACTAGAGACACTCATTCAAATCTCTGACAGGTCTGCTAGCGGCCATGAAATGTGCCATAAGTAAAATATTGAGGATACTGATATATAAGCATATATTGAGGCTACTGACATATAAGCATATATTGAGGCTATTGACATATAAGCATATATTGAGGCTACTGACACGTAAGCATATATTGAGGCTACTGACATATAAGCATGTATTGAGGCTACTGTCATATAAGCATATATTGATGCTGCTGACATATAAGCATATATTGAGGCTGCTGACATATAAGCATAAATTGAGGCTTCTGTCATATAAGCATGTATTGAGGCTACTGTCATATAAGCATATATTGAAGCTGCTGACATATAAGCATGTATTGAAGCTACTGTCATATAAGCATAGAATAAGGCTGCTGACATATAAGCATAGATTGAGGCTTCTGTCATATAAGCATAGATTGAGGCTACTGACATATTGTTTTCTTATTTATGAAATCATGAAAGAAATGTGCCATTATATTAACAAATCATTTCCATTTATTTAAAGTACGATGGGGGTCTTTATCCCTTTTCTTCTTCCTATTGTACTAACAGATACAATAGGAAGAAGAAAAGGGATAAAGACTCCCAAAATAAGACCACTGGCTACATATTGTAAGTCATTATGTCATTGTCACAATTCTGAGGAACTGAGATTTTATTCTGAAAATATTTTATTCATAATATAATGCTGCGATAATATTCCATTCCTGTTACCAATACTATTAATATAATATTTACCATATTGATTTAGTTACAATTGTAAGACTTTTTAAGTATTATATATTAAGTCTTTTGACATATCACAATTATACTTATATCACAAAAGAAATATGCTATTGCATTAATGTCTAATTCCAAAGGATTTAAAGTTTAATACAATAGGTGGATTATTAATTGGATTAAGCAGTGACAATAGGAACATAAAAGAAGAGATATAAAGAATTCTAGAATAAAATAAATGACTATGTAATAATTATCAGGAGAATATATCCAATTTCAAAACTTTTCGATACTATCTTTTGCTTCTAACAACTATTCTAACATTTAAAAGAATTACAAATTTAAGATTCTATTACAGCGGTTGAGATATAGTGGTTTGAATTCTTTCTTCAGAACACAAAAGACTCTTAGAGTAAATCCTTTTTGTCCCATTCTTTGATTCTTTTCAAGGTTGCATGGAATTCTTTAGAAGATTCCTAAAGGAGAAATGAATCAATTTCCAATTAGGATGAATCAGGTAATCAAATCAGGCAGTGAATAGAAAGATGTGACCCACTTTTCGGATCAGAATAGATTCGGTACATCTTTTAAGTTCCTTTTCTATAATAAATGAACAGAATGTAACAGGTGTGCTTCTTTGTTTCGGAGCCTATTCAACCCTTGAAAATATACGTACCATAAATTGTTCCGTTTTCTCTCAAATCCCCCAAAGCAGAGCTCATGGATTTAATCGTATTTCTCAGAGCAATAGTTTCATTTAAGCATTCATAGTAGCTGGATGGTTGTTCCTATTTTTTCCTCTTGGGAGCCTGTTGTCTGAGGAACGGATAATCCTTTCTTCAATATCTTCCACCAGCGAGGCTCTAAATAAAATTACTACAGTTCCCGAAAGAAGCTAATAGCGACGTGCCAAAGCACCAAGCCACGGAGGCGTTGATCTATCCGACAACGCTGGCTTTCCCAATAAAGACACGTGTCTTTTTTTATTATTATTAGTTTCATTCTTCCACTTGTTCCATCGAACATCGAAGCGAAAATCACCAGAGGGAACAAGTTTCGATATTAGTCCGAAAGCGAAGCAATCAGCTGGAAGCATAAATAACTTCAGGAGATCGTTCGCCAAGAATATTGAAAGAGTCTCTAAAAGAATACAGAAAGAAAAAAAAAAGAATCTCCGAGGCTTAAAATCAGCTTCATGCATACGAAATATCATTCTGCAGCAAATTGCTAAAGCTGTAATATGAATAAGTTTCGGGTGGAATTTATAGCAAATCAATACTACTGATTTGAATATGGTTGTTTATATTGGCTTCTAAAATCTTCTAATTCTCTGTCGCATGATAATTGCGCATTAGAAAGATGTAATTGAAAACCTATGAGAAAGCCAGTAAAATATTCAAGATAAGAGCATTTTAAGTAAACATTTTGATTTAAGTTCTGTAAAGAATTATAGAAAATTTTCTTCATGCAATAGTGTCACAAAATGAATGATCGATATTCAAAAGAATATATTTCTATTTTCATTAAATAATTCAACTAAAAATGTTTTTTTTGTAGAAACGCAATATGTTTAGAAATTGTTTTTATTCAATATTTCTATAAACAGGATATTTTAATGAAAAATAGCAGAATAAAGTTACTTATAGTGGCAGCACTTGAAGAATATTAAATATAGAATATTAAACATTAAATGCAAGATATTGAACATGAAAAGAAGTCAAATTATATCAAAAATACAATAATTTCAAATGGTGATATCTAATTTTGAGAAATGTGTGGCAAGCTGTTATCCAAAGTTATAAATTAAAAGGAAATTTCGGCTAAACCAAGAAGGAGATATCTTAACTGCAAAGCGCTATGTAATATTGACTATATAAGTAAATTTGAAAGAATCAACCTTTTTGTAACTTCTTTAATTTGGAATTCTCCAAAAAGTAAACAAATGCATTTTTTGACACTAAATGTGCATGAATATTGTAAAATAATGTGATTTTTCTCATATGAAAGGTTTCCACATTACCACGATATTTCTGTTTGTAAATTAACTTCCGATGAAGAATCTTTTGATTTTTTTTCTTTCCATTCTAATTTCCTAAATATCTTTATGTATACTTAACCCTTTTACTACATGAAGCAAGATCCTTTCAAAGTAATATTCCTTACATTGGAAGGCAGAATATCTCCGAAACTGTATTTTGCTCAGTGTAGAAAAAGTGCTATTATATTATTTTTGCTTGTAAATTTATTTCCGATGAGGAATCTTTTGATTTTTTTCTTATTCTTCTAATTTCCTAAACATCTTGGTGTAAATTTGAATTTTTTTATGAGATAAAGCAACAGTTTTTGAAAATAATATTCCTTATGTTGGAATGCAAAAATCTTCGGAAACTGTATTTTGCTCAATGTACAAAAAGTATGATTATATTGATTCTGATTGTAAATTAATTTCCGATGAGGAATATTTTTTTTTTTGCATTATAGCTTCCTAAACTTCTTATTGTGGATTTTAATCATTCTATGAGTTAAGACAGCTTCTCTTCAAAGTATCAACACCTAATGAATTAATCTAGTAGGTCCTCAAAATACTTCAAATGTACGAACCTTGGGTTAATGAGTTTAATGTAGATAATAAAGATAGATGTTTCGATAGTAAGAGATTTATGGAACATTGCAGATAATTAATGGTACAAATTGTACAAAACGCTTAAACTATTGTGAACCAAAGTGGATTAATCAAATTCACTTATAGAAATATTTGAATTTAGAAACCTCAGAACACAAACAGAAGCGGTTATTTTGATATCTATAAAAATTGAGTGTTAAAATTAAAATACGAAAAGGTGTTTACATATATGACCATTGATCCGCCAACCACGTAAAATTTCATTTTGATTGCCAAAATGTTTTAATACGTTTGAATACATAGCAAACCAATTTTGTCGAGAAGGTAATCTATTGGCGACCGCTTTTTGATTTGTCGAAAATGATCAACGGCATAATACGTTAGTACCTACGGAAACAACTTCTCAAAATTGTTTTTTCTCTTTTTTGTTAATATGGGGACACATGAATCAGATTTGAATTATATATATATATATATATATATATATATATATATAT
>JAOUZG010017399.1:4523628-4544701 GCA_026289955.1 Argiope argentata
GGAAAAGACAGGGAAAACAAAATAAAGTTGCAAAAAGACGAATATGAGAGCAATAACCTTCACCAAAAGATTAATAATGATAAAAACGAGTATTTATGTTTCGTAACTATAAGTCTTTCGTAACTATATAAATAATTTATCATTTAAGGAATGCATGAATTACAACAATTTAATTAAATTGTTGGCAGGTTTAAAAGTTTGAGATTCCAAAAAAAAAAACACTGACGATATGTCATTAATTTTTAATCCCAGGTTTATAAATAAAAAAATTACAAGTTTTGTATTTTGCAGTAAACAGTATACTTTAAAAAATATAGTTCCAGTAAAGAGCTCTTTATTTATTGTTAAGAATATAGAGGATGTAAGAGATGAATGATTATTTTCTATCTTCAGTAAAATATTTAATAGAATTATTTAATTTACAGATTAAAGGACAAGTTATAGTTTAAAACTGCTTAATTTCTACTCTATTTTTTAAAACAAAATTTTCTTGTGATTCATTTATAATTATTTTTTTAATTTCCTTAGGAGAATTTACCTTTCATCTTAATTTTGAAAATAAAAAATTATACTTTAATCAAAAATTAAACCACATTTTTAATAAGAAAAAAAAACCAAATCACAGAATTTTCTGTATACCTAGTAATATGTAATACTTTGAATTTAGAGTTTCTAAATTACTTCCGCGAATGCATACAGCTGGGAATTATATTTTAATTGAAATGAAATATTTAAGGGGAAATAAATTTATTCACTCACAAGATGTCATCACATAATTTCAAATTGTTTCTCAAGGGCATTGAATAGTCCAAATTAAAAATCACGGAATCGATTAAAGAGAAGAATAAGAAAATATTTTTTTTATTCTCCAAAAAGAATGAAATAAAATATTGATGAAATAATAAAAAGGATAAAAGAATGATCAACTATAGAATAATATAATTGCGTTTTTATTCATTTGAAACGATTAAAAGGAAGTGTAAGTATCGCAAATGGAACAGTTAAAATTTAAAATTTTATTCTCTGAAAAAAACCCGATTATATTTGCATCAATTATTTTTTCATTCGAAAAAAGGCTATATCAGACTATTAAATAAAAAATAATAATTTTTAGCTCCTTATATTCAAGGAATATATTGTAATTTTCTTCTTTTTTTAATAGTAGTACATAATGTGAAGTATAAAAAAATGATCAATTTTTCTTTAATTTTTGACAAAAACAAAAAGGATTTCATAGTTCCTCTCAATCTTTCATGAAAATTTACAAAAATAACTCAAATAAATTGTTTGTGTATTATCATCGTGAAAACTGCTATAAAAATAGTGCTAAAGCTTATTATGAAAATAATAAATTTTGTCACTTATAATTGCTTGTAAAATTATGTAGTTGCTTAATTAAACAATATATTTTAGGCTCAATGAAGATTATTTTTATAAAGATGAATCTGTTTTTTTATTTGAATTGTAAAAATATTTTTAGAAATTGCAATTAGAAATTCAATTTTAACTAAAACTTATTGGTAATTTTTTTTAGAATTTTTTTTTTGTTTTTTTCTGTAATTTTACTTGTAAAAATTTACAAAACTTGGAAAAAAATTAAAAAGAAAATAATTGTAGAGTATTATATTAAATACGCATTAAGGAGCAAAGATTATTCTTAGGTGACAATAAATAAGAAAAAAAAATGTAGATTGCTTTGTTTAACAAATATCAGAGAGAGAGAAAGAGAGAGAGAGAGAGAGATTAATTACGGGGGACAATAACTATAATTAAATATTAAATATTCTTATCTGATTTTATTTAGAATGATAAAATTATTTGCCTTTTCTTTGTTTTTCATATAATGAGAGATTCCCCCGTAATTTCATAATGATTCACAGATTTAGTTTAAGAATTCACATTAAATTTCAATCCATCATTAATCCATCATTTAATCCATAATAATGTTAATGCACATAAGATTTTTTAAGTCAGTTTGAAGGTAAAACAAAATATGTTATGAAAGAATTCCTTAAAATCGTGCAGTATAACAGTTTGATAAGTGTAATAATTTTTCTTTTTAATAGAAATAACAGAAAAGAAAACTAATTAATTCTATTATATTTTTCTAAACTTACGCTGTTGTGGCTTTCTTCATCTGTGCTATTATCAATACCCTTTAAAAATTATATTGATTTGAACTTCCAATATTTTATCCTGGGTAGATAAAATAATAGGCTAATTTATATTATTTAGGAGTTTGTTTCCTTTCAGCTATCAATTTTTAAAAAAAATCTAAATCACATTTGGTCTTCCAATATATGGTACTTACGTATTATACTGTCTTTGCCAACGGTTTAGTAACTCATTGACGACGGATTTAAATTTGGCGATAAAGTCAACTGATTACACTATTGACGGATTGCCATTAATGGCGGCTTAGCACCTCATAGACTTTAATTTGGCGATAAAGCTGGACGGTATACTGCCTAAGCAGCCAAGATACAAATAAACATATACAGAATAATATTTAAACTATAGAAATTTTAAAAGCATGTCCTTGTAAATTTCCTATAATTCGTATACAAAAATTTTCGGAATATATAATATTTGTAATTTTCATTTCAAACACAAAGAAATTATATTTTTTTAATTTGTCTTTATTTCTGTCCTTATTTTTATTTATTTATTTATTTTGCATCTGCAAATTTTAGTTCCAGAGAAGGAAAAAATTAAAATCCAGGTTCGATTACTGTTATTAGTGAAAAGTTCTGCTAAAAATAAGTGTCTTGCAAATGCGCATGCTCAACGGAAGGAAATTAGAATAAGAAGAAAATACAGTACTATGTGGTGTGTTACAAACAGTACTAAGTGGTATGCATTCAAGGATATCAAATCCATTATGGTGCTCATCTACCACATAAATATCCTGGGAGGGGAGAACACATTTCTATGCCAAAAGAGCAAACAATTCTAATAGAGAATTCCATAATCAAAAAGAAAGATAAGAGGAGAAGAAATGTATAAATAGCTTTTTTACAGATTACATACTTTCTATTCAATTCTACACTGGTGTGCAAAACTTAAGCAACAGGGTTTTGTTTTTTGCCCTAACTCTACGAGAAATTATCTGAGAGACATGAAATTCAGAAATGAAAGACAGCATTTTGTATTTAAAGGATGACGAAAGCATAGTTGCGCAAAAATGAATACAATGCATACAAGAATGAAATAAAACTAAAAAATGATTTGTTGAACTCATAGTGTCGTTACACATGATTGTCTGTCCAGGAGGAAGAACGATAAGAAGATGTTCCTTAGTATGAGATGTGCCCTCCCCTTACTGCAATGATTGCTTCGCACTGTCTCCCCATACTCAGCACTAAATTGTTCAACAATTCTATAGGTAAGAGTGTTCATTCCTCAATCAGCATCTGTTTCAGTTGATGGGTGTTCCCCGGACGATTTAGCGGACGTGCCTCAAAGCGTCTTCCTTAAGCATCCCACACATGCTCTTTGCGATTTACATAAGGGTAGCAAGTTGGCCAATCCATTCGAGTGATATCTTCATTTTCCAGTAGCTGTCTGAACCGCAGGAGTCCGATGTAGCCGTGCAGTATTATGCATAAAAACAAAATCTACTCCAATGGCACCTCGGAATAGACGCACATGTGGAAGGATCACCCGCGCCAACCTCACGCGTTTTGCGTCGGATCACGCCAACTGTGACGTTTCGTTCCTGATATTTGCATGCCTATGATCTTTCTCCTGAATTACGTGTTCATCAAACTGATTGCAAGAACTCCTTTTCTGCAGTTTCATGGCTATCTGCTTAAAACTTTACATTGTTGCTTAAGTTTTGCACACCAGTGTAATTTTTCTCTTTTTCTCCTTTCTATACAAAAATTTATTTCTGTATCTATTGCTTGTACTTTAACTATAATTACAACTGGTATAGTGTATCTTTACTCTAAATACGCATATGGTTAATGTACCGAAATTTTCAGGAAGGAAAACTGATTCCTCCGAAGAATCAGGGTTTTTGGTACACATTACACGAAGTGCACAGATGACAGCAGGTTTGAAACGTATTAAATCGTCTACAACCGAATATCTTCCCATTGAAGAGATGGTTTAAAAACAGGAATGTTAACATAACTAAATTAAATAAAACGTGATGAACTGAATTTTGAATAATAAATATCTAAATAAAATAACAAATAAATTTAATGAAAAAGGTATTTAAAACAACATTCAATCAGAATATTATAAAATTTTAAGCCCTTTTTCCAAGAGGATTTTAAATGTCGTTATCTTAAATAATTTCGTTTTACATTCAGTAGTTTATATGATATAAATTCAAACAAAGTATATTTCCTTTTTGAAAATAATATTATATATAATTTAATAAATGTTGTTGTATTCCGTTTTGCAACGGAAAGAGGGCTACAGAAGTTTCGGAGGGTATGCAGTCCTGAGCATCCGAGAGTAGAAGTCTAACTCCTATCTCACACACGTCAAAAACCAGTTTTATGGGGAGGACTTCAATCATGCATTTCATTTATGTACCCTCATATCTTAATTTAGGCCTGGAACAGAGAAGGATCACTTCAGATAAAGTGCCCTTAATTTGTGTTACTCGTAACATGGAGTACTTCGACACCACGACAGATTAAATGATCTCTAGCCACCGCATACACGGAGAGACTTCAGCAGGTGAGGTTCGAACTCGCAGCCTAAGGAATACGAGTACATCACTCTACCAACAAGGCGATTCCAGGCTATTCTAGGCTTCCAACAGGACCTTTAATAAAGTTACATAATTTAAATTCATAGTAAAATCTGTGGGGCTTAATGATTTAATTTTGTAAGTAGCACTTTGTGGTACTAGAATTCTCTCCGCATATTAATCTACTAATTTTCAATTAAGTAATAAAAATAATATAATGTTGCGTTTTCGTTAAAAACTCAGACAGTATTAAAATTTAAGAATTATGTCACTTAACAAAATGAGTTTTAAATTTTCATTACAAACTTGTTTTTTACAGACTTAAAAGAGACGTATTTAAATAAAAGTGTTTAGAAGCAGAAGTCATTGCATTTATTGAAAGGCTGAACGATTAGTGGCGTTTCTCTGTCCTCATCATAAAAAAGAAAATGTATTTCTCAGGAGAAAATAGAAAATGATTCATTATCCCTAAAACACGCAGCATCCGAAAAGAGAGAGAGGGGAAATAAACTCATCCCAACCTTTTCCTGTTTTCGTTTCGAAAGTAGCAGAGACCGAAAACAAAACGAATAACGAGAATTTCAGGAAAACCAAATATTTAGCTTAGAAAAAAAAACGTAAAGAAAACAAGGGGAAAAAAACCCATGGAAAACGAAGCGTGTGTGCGCTAATCAGAGGAAATGAGCCGAGGAAATTTCTTCTTGCTGTCGTGGCAGGACAATCGATAAAGAAGAGAAGCGATCAACAGGTGTGTGAGTGCCAATAAAAACAATTCCAGCTCGCAACTTCCCAATAATCGAAGGATGGAGGATTTCTCCTCCATAGAGGAGATCACGTACGCTATGAATCTCCTCTGCCAATGTATTATTCAGGTCCCGATTTCTTGTAGCGTTTGCTGTGTCATCCGAGGGATTTTTTCCCTTTTCCAAGAGCGGTATTACGGAAAGAGATTCCGCGGCGCTCTACATATTTTAGTTTGAACTTTACCGTCTTAATGGATCTGAAGGATCGATCGCATGGTTATGTATTCGTTATCATGTCATCCATGGAGGATGCGTGGCCTTGAAGAAGGGAAATATACATGAAGGAGTAGGGATGTTGTAGCTTTTTATCGTTTTATTTGGTCTGGATTTGAAAGTTTATGCACCATCACACTGAATTAGAGTACTATAAGACACAACATTTATTGTTTGCGTTTTTAAATTGATTTTAGGTTTATCCTTAAGTTAATTTTGCATCAATATGGTCATGTTATAGTACATTTTCCGTCTTATTTATTTTGGAATATACTTATAATTATATTCAAAATATTTATCAGTATAGTAAATATATCTGAGTATTAGGGACAATGTCACTTTTTATCGCTTTATTTGGTCGGGAATTGAAAGTTTATGCACCATCTCACTGAATCAAAGTACTATAAGACACAGCACATTGTTTGTGTGCATTTTTTAATTGATTTCATGCTTATACTTAAGTTATATTGTATCAATACGATCATGTTATTGCACATTTTTGGTCTGAGGAATATACTTATATTTATATTCAAAATATTAATCAATATAGTAAATATATTTGACGATTAGGGATAATGCCCCCTTTTTATCATTTTATTTGGTTGGAAATCGAAAGTTTTTGCAGCATCTCACTGAATCAAAGTACGGTAAGGCACAAAAAAATTTGTGTGTGTATTTTTTAATTGATTTTATGCTCATCCTTAAGTTAATTTTGTATCAATATGATAATGTTATTGCAAATTTTCCACTTATTTATACTTGAATATACTTATATTTTTATTGAAAATATTTATCAGTATAGTAAATATATTTGAGGATTAGGAAAAGTGTCGCTTTTTATAGTTTTATTTGGTCGAGAATTGAAAGTTTATGCACCATCTCACTGAATCAAAGTAGTGTAAGACACAAAAATTTTTTTGTGTATATTTTAATTGATTTTATGTTTATCCCTAAGTTAATTTTGTATGAATATAATCGTGTAAATTTTCCGTCTTATTAATATTAGATTATACTCATATATATATATTCAAAATATTTATAAATATAGCTATAAACAAAAACAATTAGTAAAAAATTCCTCTTCAAATTTTAAAATCATTATTTCAAATCAATGTAAATTACTGATGAAGATAATATAAGAACATTCAAATCGTATCGATTGATTTGATTTTTTTTCTAGTTTTCTTCTTTTTAATTTACATGCTTTTATAGCTTAAGGACATATTAATGGTAATGTTTCAATTAATAATCCATAATTTATACGATATCATATTACTTACAACAATTAAAAATTACCTCTATATTAACTAATGTTTAACTGACAAAAAACATTTAGTATTTTTTCTGCGAAGCTGAAAACTTTTTACTTTGTTTTACTCTAACATTATGATTATTTTTCCCAAATTTGGACGTTCTATCATTAATTTAGTGATGATGAAAACGCTGATCTCGAGTTTTTTTTATAACGGAAAGAGGGGGTGCAGTAGCTTCTGAGGGTATGGACCCCTGAACAGCCAATGGAAGGTTTGACTTCTAGCTCATATGAGGATGACACACATACATATTAGTTTGCACAGCTACTTTTTACAAGGAGACACATTTACACAACTCACAGGTAGTAAGTACACAGAACAACCATACCTAGGCGGAATTCGAACCTGTGACGCCCAGATTAAAAGGAAGACGCGGTTTCCCTAGGCCAGGACGCTGGCTAACCAAGTTATGGAAAAATATAAAAGCTTTATGTAAAACACATGTTTTAATTTTCTGATATATTAAATTTATTCGTGTCGAAGAACCCGTTAGAAATAATCACAACTACCATTCCTAATAAGTTTTTATTCTAATACATTTCATGTTTAATTTTTTTGAATGTAATTAAAAGACATTGTTTCGAGGAAAATTCCCAAATGAGTAAGCTTTGATACTCGAATTTCATCCCTTTTCCCAATATATGTTGCTATTCTTAATAATAATTTACTCTCATATCATCGAAAGTTATTTTCTTCTTACATTAATTGTATTTATATAAGTTCAAAGGAAAATCATGTATTTTATCTATCTTGAGTGTTAGAAATTCCATGATTTATAGGTTTAACAATCTCCAGTCACCCCATACACGGAGAGTTTATGGTTAGAGGGTTTGTACTGGCAGACCAAGCGATGCGAATCCTACGCCCTACTAACCAGGTTACATTAGTTAGATATGGTTACTTTATTTTAAGGAACAAAGGGCAATTGCCTCATTTTGAATTCAAATTTTATGAATAGAATTTGACAACAAAGAAAATCACAAATTGAATGATTTCGTCATATATTTAAAGAATGAAGATAAATTCAGTGATCCAAAATTACTTATAATGTAGAACAAGTGCTCAGAAATATACATGATGTAATGAATTAATTATCTTGTTTTGAGTAAATGATATTCAGATATAGTATAATCACAAAAATAATTCAATTTTTTAAAAACTACCTTAACTCTAAATCTACCTATCTAACGCTTTTAAATCTCATACTGTCATAAAGTTGTTGCTTATGGCATTTGCAATGTACAAGCTCGATGAGGTAGTCAGTTTGTTTAAGTTTAATCAGCGCCTCTTGTTTTATAGTAGAGATAACTAGGGTCAAGAGTACGACTTAGCTACACACTCATCATATTCGTTTGAACAGTCCTTAAGTTCATTCCTTACAGTCCTTAAATTAAGAGCACATTCCCATACCTTCTGGATAGAACAGAGAAGAACAATCATGCCCAAACTAGGATTCAAATCCGGGATAACCTTATCACGGGGAAGACACGCTACCTCTAAGCCAGGACGCCGGCAATTATGTTATTAATAAAAAAATTTTAATAGGAAGGAATTACAGGCAAACCGTAAAGATTCGAGATTCCTTTAACCTTTAACCGGTTTTGCCCGTACGCCGTACGTGCATCGAATTTATCGAATTTTGATAGTTGTAAACAGAAAATAAATCATTCATAACAATTATAATTCAATAGTAAAAGGATTTCGAATACATAGATAAGCCAAGTATTCCATGTATTTCCATTTGAATCAAAATGAGAAAATATTCCCAAAATAGAAGGTGTCCTCTTGTTCGATAGTAAAGAAAATAAACCGGTTAAGGGGTTAAGAGGAATTTTATTGATCATGATCTTTTATTAGAGCACATCAAACAAGTTTTCAGGGCTTATATTCACATATCTCTTTGTACACACCATTTTATGTAGCCAATGAGGTCACCCTTTTCACCAGAAATTGTTGACTTACAGATATCTATGTGAGGTTGACTTAAACATCACGAAAGAAAACTATTTCCAAAAATTTTCGATTTTGTCTCTTATAATATTCAAAAGGACCTAAATAACCTTGTTGTTAGGTTGCTGTATTCGCATTCCTAGGATTGTGAGTTCGAACCCGTCAGCTGAAGACTCTGCTTGTGTGTGTTGGCTGGCGCACATTAAATCTGCCGTAATACCACTGGGTTAATGGGAGAGAGATGATCGTTCTCTATTCCAGATCTAAATTACTATCTGGGGATGAATGATTGAAGTCTGTCCCGTAAAAAGTGTTTGTAGCATGTGTTAGGTATAAATAAGATTTATCCCCCCGTGTGCACCGGGTCCATACCCTCAAAAGCTACTGTATCCCTCCTTCCGTTGTAAAGTGGAACACGAAGACAGTAATTATATTCAAAAATACCATTCTTTAACCTCAATTCAATCACCATCAGAAACTGAAGTTCTTTAAATTGATGTGTGCAATCGCTTTATGCACCATGAAAATAATTGGTTCCAGAAATTACCAACAAAGCGCCTTATAAGATTCTAAAATATTTTCCTTTAAGCTCAGTGATATTGCAACAGGCTCGTGTGGCATGCACTGGTACATGATTATTCAACATGTACTATTATCTATGTGGGTTACAAAACTTGCATTGAATGACCACGTATCAGAAATGCTATGCAAATTTATAGACACTGGTCTTAGGAATAAAAAAGTAGATTATGCCCTATGAAATACATACAAGTGGTATAAATACTATTTACTAAGGTTACTAAATAGGAACATAGCAGATATGTGTTGAACCTAATATATAATAATAGAGAGAAACCGAATATATAATAATAACGCGAACTCTCTCAACACTGAAACACCCTAAACTGCAGACCAAATAAATTACATTAGCCTCCCGGGGTGCGTAAACCTCACTGAAAAACTCTTCTTCTTTTCATTAAGTAATTCAATACCATTAATAAGTGCTTTGTTCTTTCGACATGTTTTTCAGGAGGGAGGTTTTGTGAGAACTCTCAAAAGGTTTACATTTGGATAGTAGCTATCTACGAAGGGGGGCTCTATTTTACTTATCAATATCATTGATAATGAAGGCTTTTAAAAAAGGCTATGTTTTGTATGGTTATTGTAAGCTCCCCTCAAAAGTTATGATTTTTGAGGCGAGGTAAGTAATTTTTGTTCTGTTTGAAAAAATATTCAAGGCCTTCCAATATAAGAGCTTCCTGAATAGAAATGCAAGGTTTAATACGAGGGCAAATCAAAAAGTCTTTGCGCCTATTTTTTATTCGCCAAAGACAGGTACATACCGATAGTTACAAATATACCTAGCGTACTATGTACCTTACATTATTTCTCCACATATTCACCACACCGGTTCAGACATTTGTCCCATCGCAGCACTAAATTAGAGATCCCCCTGCGGTAGAATTCTTCTGGCTGCCTGTGGAAACACCGTTGGACCGCGTTCTCGGCTTCTTCGTCACATGTGAATCTCTGTCCTGCCAGAAACTTCTTCAGTGGACCAAAGATGTGAAAATCACTAGGGGCAAGGCCTGGACAGTAAGGTGAATGTTCCAGATTCTCCCAGTGAATGCTAATTCTCATGCAAATCTTCACGACCATTTTCAAACTCGCCGTACCAACATTGAACACTACTCAAAGAAAGACACTTTTCCCCGTACGTGGGGAGCATTTTCCTATTAATTGATATCGGTCCTTGCTCCAAAAAAAAAACAACGAATAACACTTCGCTGCTCATAAACTGTGGACGTCTGAAGAACAACCGCCATCTTAAATGACTGATAGCAGCGCCACTCATCGGATCAAAAGGCAGATACGGCTGGTACGGTTCAAGGAACGTTCACTGTTGGGAATGTATATGTTCGCTTTGTATTCACAGCTGTATTTTGGCTTTGAAAAATAGGCCCAAAGACTTTTTGATTTGTCCTTTTAAATAAGTAAAAGGTTTCTGTGAGTTATTTGATTTTATTTTAGTCAGAAACAAATCTCGTATTCAAAATCATATCGACGTTTTAATGATAATTGTATAAAAGCTTTGTTATAAGTTTATACAAGATTTATAGTTTTCACGGAAAATCCAATTTCGTCCTTTTGACGCTAAAATGAGATTAGATATTGCTAAAAAGTGCTTTCTGGATCAGAGACGAAACTAACAAAACAACGAATAAGGAGAAGAACTTTTTAATGTAGAATAATTGCTATTATCCAATAAAAGAAATGATTTTATATCAAGAGGAAAACAAATGCATTTTAGCTGAGATAAAAGGTTTTTTTCTGAATGTTTCTGAAAAGCATCTTCAGGCAATTTCTCCATCCATGTACACTGAGTTTCATTTTGCCTCTTCATCTATAGAAAAAATTGCAGCAATGCCGTAAAAGGTAACATTGTAGGCTTCGGCAGTTTCCAAGGTGATTACAATCCCACAATTTTAAAAGTATTTTTTTTATTACAAAGTATATTATAGTCAGAGACATTTTGCTTGAATTAGGCAGAAATATTAATTGCATTTGATAACCCTTTTAGAATGAATTGTTTATTGTAAATGCGAGAAGCTTAATTAACTGTGAAATTGTTTAAGTATAAATAATTGTTAACTTGCTAAACCTTTTAATGGATATAATGTTTAAATGGAAAATTTCTAAAAATAGGGCGATTAAACGCCCTCATTTAAATAAATAATTTCTAATCCGCACTTGGTTGGTTAATCTTTGGTTCTGAAGCTCATGGGCAAATAATTAATTACACCCACTATGATGATATCCAATAATATTTAATGTATTTTTTTCCTTTCAGAAGTTAATGGAATACTTCCGAATTTTTTAAAAAGTGAAGTTAATCTAATTTCCCTTGAAATGAATCCTATCAAAGATTTAACAACAGGAAAGGGAAAACTGAGCTAAATAATTAATGCGTTTCGAAAATTTGTCAGAATCTTTTAGAAAGATTGCATTGAAAGGTAAGAACGCCCACAGATTCTAAGTGGATTCTAATGCGGTTAAAGTCCAGCGATTATGCACCAGCGATTAATCCAGCGATCATGCACACACAACACCGCTTCATGTCCCTGCAACTATAACCACCTGGTTATTTAAACAGTGTAATGGGCATGAAGTGGAAGGTATAATAAATGTTGTTAAGCGTCAAACAATTATTGGTTAGAATTTCATGAAAATAGGGAATTTTAGTTTTGAAGTAAAGAAAGCTGGAGGCAGTGAGCTGTTTGGAATTTAAATGGAAAGTGGCTTTGTCTAATTAAGCTAGTAACTGGATTTATTTGAAATTTCAAATTTCTGAGAAATATTCTAAAAATACAAAAGAAAAATTTAGGGATGAGGACAGAAACAATAATAAAAAAGAAAAACACAAAAATAAAAAAATGGTATGTACAAACACAAAAATAACAGAAAAAAGGTATGGATTTGTAGAGCTACTATTATAGATATTGTTCTTAAAATTTAAACAAATCTCTGTTTTCTTCAGTGTGGGGAATCATTCTTCGGATTATGCACAGATATATGTGATTATATTGTTTCCCAAAGGAAACAATTTTTTTATTCTCATTGTAACATTGACAAAAATCTGCATTTAAACGTTTTCATGGATGAACTTAAATTTCATCATAACATTAAAGATGTATTAAATTTAAAACAAAAAATAAATACATAAGATATGAATTAAAAATATCTATATATTTTTTTTTATTTTGAGAATGAAAATAAGGTAAAGTTAATTTTTGGAGTCCTAGTTTCGGAATATATGGTCATCAATACCCATAATAAGTTATAACAATTAGCCATCTATCTACAGATAAGTTTGTTTTTGAATTTCATTAAATCTCTTCTTAACACCTATTCTTTGATTTCCTTTAAATCTTCTTCCTTCTCAGTGAATGGAAGATTTGATAACACATTGAGCCCTTTTCGGAGCATTTCTAAGAACATTTTACATTCTGTAATTAGAGAAACATTGAATTAAGGCTCAGTAAAGCAATTGAAAAGAGTTTCAAAGTGATTTGAATATGTTTGACTGTTTTAATTAGAATATATGCAACAATAGCGATATTTGTCTGTTGCACATTATTGTTTGATGCTTATAGGTACAGGGAAAATAAATTTGCATATTCCATAAAAAAATCATTAATAATGAGGAAACTCTAAGAACAGTTTTTGATTCTTAAACATTTTCTCATCTTTCATCAAATTTGATAATAATCTTGTACAGAATCAATTTGCAAATTATGAAAATGCAAATGTCATCTGACCAAGGTTGGTTGGTTGTTTTGGTTTTCTGGCAACAAAAGCCAATCCTGGCCATGCTGCGCCAATCAGAGGGTAATAATTATAATAATAAACTTCCTATTAAAGACGAGAGAGAGGTTAAAAATTCAAAATACACAATTATGCTGTAAAAGCGTCATTTAAAAACATCACCAATGGAAAAAAAAGTTCAATAAAAAGATTTCAAATTGATAAAGATCCTAAATAAAATGCAACAAACCAATGGTCTGTAAAAATTTAAAAATATTGCAGTGAGATTTATCACCCACGAGTCCAGTCATGTTTATAGACAATACATTAAATCAACGTAAACGATGATTATTAAAAACAGGGCAATCGATTAAAATATGATTCACACTTAATGCTGAATTGCATGTCGTACATGTTGGACATGGTTCCCCAAATAAAAGATGTATAGGACTAAAGCGGACATGTTTACATCATAATCTAATTAAGAATTTTTGTGCTAAAATATATATTATGATTCAAAAATAAACAAATAAATAAATTGTATAATATTTATATTAATTAATTGTTATAACCATTAATTTAATGCATTTTAATTAATTAAACAAATTTTATTTTATTTTAATATATTTTTATTTAATTAATAAAATACAGTTATTTTAAATTAGCTTAATTCAATTTAAAATAATTATTTCTTTTCCGATATTGGAAAAACATGAACAACAATCTTTGGGTGTTGCATTTATTGTAGGCAGTATAAAAAAATAGGCCTTTATTCAATTTTTAGTGATATCTCAATCCAATACATATTTTATCCATTTAATATATCGAGTTCTCAATGAAACTAATTTCTTATCATCTACTTCTTTTCATGACAAAATTAAGTAATTGAGTTATTGACAAAGTTATCCAAACAAAATTAATATATAAATACCTTTAAGATCTATAAAAATGATTGCAATGCCTGATGTATTTTTCTCGTCATGAAAGGGTATATAGAGAAAACATTGAATTAATTATGATTTCCTCCAGAAAGCTCTTTGTGTGGAAGTTTTTAATGGAAGACCTCACGAAAACATTAATGAATGCGGTATTCTGCTGTACAGCATTTTGTCGATGCAGGTTTATTGGATATGTGATTAATGTGTGAAGTTTTCGGATATTTGTAATCTGTTATGTGCATAATAACTTTTCTTTGACGTTTATATTCACTGGAAGTTTTTCATCTTTAATATAAAAGAAGAAAAAGCTATTTACGAGACTGTAGGAAATAAAAATATCATTATGATTATGTAATAATCCGTGAATTGCATAATACGCAAATAATTTATTATTATTTTTATTACACCATGAGTAATATAGTTAAACATTTGAAAGCTCAAACTTAGGCTCATTCTTTCATATAATACAGTTCGAAAAATGAGATAAACACAAAGAATATTTAAATTGCTGATACTTCACTTCGAATCTTGTCTATATAATATTTATTATATTGATTTTGATTGAAAGGGTTGCAATTGGTTCAGCGTTTCACAAATGCTATGTTTCTTTATAAATATATTTAACAGAAGCTAATTATCTATTGTTTATGTATATTCATTATATAGATGTTTAGATTTATTATATAGATTAATTATTTAGATTGATTACATAGATTGATATATAGAATAATTATATAGATTGATGTATAGATTTATTACACAGATTGATTATATAGATTGATTAAATATTTTGAATTATATTGATATTCATTTAAAATAGAACATTTCAAGGAGGATTTTCTATCCTCATTATCCTGTCTTAATTATGGTTGATTTGTGTTATAAAAAAACACGTTATTAGAAATGGTGAAGAAAAAGCTTTCTTTGACAACAACTCATATCATATAGAAATCAATAAAGATCAATACATTGATTGATTGAGTGACGTCTTCTTTTATTTCAAACTGACATAGCACCAGCTTTTAGTATTCGCTATTTTGTACAAGCTGATATACAAAATATAATTATTTCTAAGTGTATTAAAAGGAAATACAAGCAATCAGCAACAGCAAATACAACAAAAACAATCCAACAAACCAGCATACAGCGAAATACAAACATTGATTGAAATTTGGATGATATTTTTATTCATATGGAATATTAGGAAAAATTAAATTTTCTTTACTTTATACATGAAAGTATTTTTTTTATATAAAGAATTAGCTATTAGAATTATATATTTCATTTGGTTAGGCTAATAGTTAAGGTCAATAAATTAATTGATTAAGTGACGCCTTTTTTTCAATTCAAACTATCATAGCATATGTTTTTAGTATTCGCTATTTTGTACAAGCTGATGTACAAAATATGATTATTTCTAAGTGTATTACAGGGAAATACAAACAATCAACAACAACAAATACAACAAAAACAATCCAACAAACCAGCTTACAGGGAAATACAAACGTTGATTGAAACGTGAATGATACTTTTATTCATATGGAATAGTAGGAAAAAAGGAATTTTCTTTATACATGAACGTAATTTTTTTATATAAAGAATTAGCTATTACAATTACTTATTTTATTTGGTTAGCCTAACAGTTATGGATTGGTTCATTATAGAAGAAATATATCTGGCAGATTGAGGAACCTATTTGAGAGGTATTCAGGATCATTTATTTTATGGTCATTTCTGGTTTCATTCTCTTGAAGTGGCTCTGAAATGAGTCCCCATTGTATATCTTCATTAACGGGTGCATTTCTCGTCGGTTTCTGAAAGTTTTATGGATGCATTTCCCCAACATTATTATTATATCTCTATGTCTCTGTTTTACTGTTTTTGTTACCTCATGATATTTTCTTTCTCTTTTTAATACACATTTGAAAAAGTTGCTGAGATATGTTAAGAAAATTTCTTTCAAGAAATAACCATAAGAATCCATGAAATTCATTATAATATTTGTACATAGTGAAATATGAAGCAGATGGATCTTTTCTTTCGCTTATGCTCATGCAATGTATAAAGAAAATATTATAATCGTCAAGAAATTCGTATTCTAGATTTTGAAAATTCACCACCCTTCAAAATTCCTTTAATTCAAAAATAATTTTTTAGCGTTATGTCTGTCTGTCAGTCAATGCGCAAGCACTATAATTCAATAACGTTATGAACTAGACAGCTGAGATATTTTATGGATATCTGCATGCAAATATGTATACTATACTACTTGAGTATAGTCATAGAATAGACTCTCCGACCCGCCACGAAGGCACACGGATTAACCATAGAAACTGATTCGAATGATCGAACCACCACGACAGCAATTAGCGGAAACTGTGGTTGAGTCCTAATGGCCATCACCGGCCACGGTACAACCCTCCCCGAAGGAAGTAAGTCCCTTCATCGATGAGAGGAGTCTAACCCCTACATATTAGTGTACCCACAGGGTTGGCGAGATCCAACCACCATATCGAAAGCATCTCATCTCCAATTACGAGGTGTCCCCCGGGAGGGCTACTTGATTATAAATGAAACTCGATAAATAGAAATACTAGATAAATCAATCACAAAGAGCTCGATACAGAAAATTATAAACATGATTTTACCGATGCACATATCATCTAAAATTTAGATAATTGTCGAATATTTTGTTAAAAATTTCAAATTGTTCATAGGCTACATCTTTACCTGGCGCTAACTCAAAATGCAGACTTCCGTATGCTGTCTTGTATGACAAATTTTGATGTTCACGGGACAAAAAAAGGACATCGATTAAATAAATATTGTAGCTAGATTTTCAGTAAAAATGTTAGATTCCCATTGTAACATTTCATAATTATCGTTCATAGTATTATACGCTGGCTTTCTGACACAACGGTAGAGCGTCTTCCTCGTGTTATGTGAGTCCCGGTTCGGGCATGGTTGTTCTTCTGTGTTGTATCTGTGAGATGTGTGAATATGCCCCCTTGTAAAAATGAGCTGTGCAAGCGTGTGTTTTTGTGTGTTTCATCCTTATATGAGCTAGAAGTCAGACTTCCGTCCTCAGGTGCTCAGGGGTCCATACCCTCAGAAGCTACTGCACCCATCTTTCCATGGCAAAAAGCGGACACGATATCATCACCATCATCATCATCATAGTATTATACAAGGTATTCGTAAATTTACCCAAGGTTCACAATTTTATATGGAGGAAGGTGGAATTTGTGATGAGAATACGTGAATGTTTCGGAGAGATCATACACACTGCTTTTATTGTAATAAGGCGTCCTTCACTAAAATATTAATGTATAAAAGAATAAAGAATCTTAACAAGTACAAAGAAATTAGTTATTTGAGTGAATGATATACGAGAACACGTTGTTTGTTGCTTTTTTAAGGCACTTGCCATGGATAAGCTCGGTAAGGTAGTCAGCTATTTAAGCCTAATCGGTGCTTCTCGTTTTATATATTAGAGCCAAAAGTACAACTTTTGTTACTCATTCATCACGTTCACTTGTACAACCCCCTTTTTAAAGAGAGGAATATTTATACACATTACAGGTAGAGCACTGAAGATCAGCCATGCACGAACCCGGACTTGAACTCGGGCTGCTCAGATTACGGGGACCTTACCCTTATGTCAGGACGCCAGCACATGCGATTACGTGAAATACTTACATTGTTTAATGAAAAATATAAGGAATAAAAATGGAATTAAGAAGTCTAATTTATTACTACGTTTCCTATTTTTCCTTACTGTTAACACTACTTCGAGGCAAAAAGGTTTTTTTTTAAAAGACATTTGAATTTATCATATGAAATAAACAATAGAATTGGTGGTCTCTAATATTTTTTTTTAAATTCGAATGCTAATTTTTACTACTAAACATTCTATGTAGTCCCCATGTATGAAATTAGGTATGAAGAAAGTCCTATCCAATTGTGGAGAAAAGATATGATTCCTATTGGGATTCCTATTATTTGTTTTATTATTAATTATCGTCCTATTTTTTGCAAACCATTTTCTTTCGACCACTAGCATACACATAAGGTTTTTATATAACATTCAGTACTGAAGTTCGCAAATCAATAATTCAACTCAGAATTTTATTCTCAAATCAGTTTGGACTGCTTACTCAACAAAATTGAGTTTTTGGATTCTTTTATAGATCATTAACATATTTTAATAATTTAATGAAGTAGCAACAGTTATTAGCTAACCGATATTCATTCACATCTGTCTTAAGAATGAATAAATATTCAAAATATAAAATCTATTAAAGAAAATAAGAAAACATTCAATATCACAAATACTCTATGATCCAAAATCGAATATGTGAAGCATTACTTCTTATAAGAATCCTGATTTAACATTTAAAACGAAATCATTTCGGGTAATAATATATGAAAGTATTTTTGGGGGGTCGAGAAACATTTATAAATATTTTTACTTATCAGGATAAGTTTATTTGATTAAATAACAATTTTTTAAAACCAATAATTTAGTAAAGATTAAAATGAAATCTGTTATGCATACTGCAATGTATCATGTCAGAACATCATTTCTTGAACGGCCAAGCACCACGTGCTCGTGCAAATTAAATTATATTTTTATTCATTTTAATTGTTTTATTGAATGAGTCACTTTGGCATTGCAAACGATTGAAAAAACTTTGGCTAGTATTTATTGTTTAAAAAAATATCGCATTTGATATTTATTTCGTTTCATATAATCATGTACTCAAAATGACTTTTTCGCTAAGTTTTATTTGCTGTAGTCATTAACTTATTTTTTTCTAAATTCAATGGCAACACGTTATTAAAAGCTGATTTTTTTGAGATGCTCATGGAATTACTAAATTCTTTATTTTTGATCTACGGAGTTTTGTTGACTCCAAAATCATCATCCCAGAAACAAAATCATGTTCTGACATGATAATAAATTGGTTTTCATGAAAAAAATAACGTTTTTTTTAATCAAAATAGTTAGGAACTCCCTTTTCTATACAGAACTCATAATAAATAAGTTTTTCCGCTGTAAAAGTAAAAATGCTTCAACTAAAATGAATTAGAAAATCCCCACGGCATTAATATAAAAGACTACCAAAAGTAAATCAAAATTTTACTTACTGTAGCATATGTTTGATGACAGATGACACCCTTTCAAGAAGAATGGTCCTCTAACGTTATTCAGACTTCTTTTATCCTATCCATCTTTTATCCTATTTTGTGTGTGGTTTATTTGACAATGTTAAGGCGGTGGTAACTGTAATTAAAATGAATTAACCAGCTTAACGTAATTATTTTAACACTGATGAAATTTGTGGCAAGTATATTTCTCATGAACTTTGAGAAGAAGAAGTCCTCTTCCAGAAATTTTCATTGAAACCTTACTCTTATTGGGTGAAATATGTGCAATCATTATGTCTGTTGTTCCAGTGACTCATATAAACACGTTCATTTATGATTAATGAAATGATTTTAGTTCAAATCATTTGCTTACATTAAAAGAAATTGTAACTAAAAAACATTATCTCTAAAATTATAGTAAAATTAATGCTCGATAAATCAAATATTTAATCATATTTTTAGTATTTATAATAATCCATATGTTGTATGTGTTTATGGATTAATTATTTTCAGACAAAAAAAAATGATTTTTTAAAAGGGAATTGTTTACTAAAGGAATATATAGATTTACAAAAGGAAAATTTGGCTTCATTTGTTAACTAGTTTTTCGCACAAACTATTAGCTTTTCTGACTTTAATTAAGAGTATAAGATATATTTATTTAAAATTCAAGATGTGTTTTAATAATTACCTATTTTTATTCAATATTGCTGCTTGTGGAATTAAATGTAAATGGAAAAAAAGGTAACGGCTATTGCAATTAAATAAAAATAAATAAAATTAATTTATATTCTGAAAAATAAAAACCACAGTGGTCTCTTGATAATGTCTCATTATTGAGATAAGTAGGAGATTCAAGTTTGGAACACGATTCTACCGAAGTGGATCTGATGCCCATTAAATCCGTTGAGGCCATATGTCTACCCGCTATTGTGGTGTGGAAGTTTAGACGGGGGGGGTCAGTTCAATAGCTGTTCTCTTCATCTGACTGCGATTTCAAATAAAGAAAACCTTCCCAAAACATTTGTAGTGTTGATTTAAAATGGGTGTTAATATAATTTATGTACATTACTCTTCAAAATAAAAGGATAAATGAAAGTTACCTTTCCAAATGATTTATTTATTTACAAAAGATTCATTTACTTTATAATTGTAACATCCCGCGGTTGAATAGATTATGGAACAATGCAATTATATATGAGCTATATAAACATCATAACAGATTGTTCATGAGAAAGAAATTTTAAAAATTATTAAAAAATTGATTTTTAAAAATTCATAATGGAAATTTTTTGACTTAAAGTGTGATAGTCTTTTGTTAATACACAGCGAAAAAATTTAACTATCTTGCTTATATTTGATATTTTTGATGTATAACCTACATAGAAGCCCATTGAGTCCATATTAATTTAGCCCATTTTAGCCCATTTTAAACCCATATTGAAAATTCAATTCGTGTGTTGAAAAGCATGTACATCGAATTTCCTGAACACCGGATAAAAATTCTAGTTTGGTTTTACAAATGAAACTATGACAAACAAATGAAATCTTAAATCGTAAATTTCAAATTATCGTTTGAGAACTAAATTATTTTTATGTCATTTATCTTAATTAACTTTTTCACTAATTTAAACCAGTTTGAAATAATCACGAGACTTCTCTCTCTCTCTCTCTTTATATATATATATATAT
>JAOUZG010017399.1:4545434-4559746 GCA_026289955.1 Argiope argentata
ATAGATAGATAGATAGATAGATAGATAGATAGATAGATAGATAGATAGATAGATAGATAGATAGATAGATATAAACTTTCAATTTAAATTTTTCTAGCTGGCAAGAAAAGTTTTTTAAGATCAACCGATTTCGAGATGAAATAACAGCTTTGATGTCATGGGTCATGGTCATTTTTTTTAAAAAACACGAATACTGTCAAAGAAGCATATGTAATAATAAATAAATATTAGTAAAAGCATATAAACCTTTTAAAAGTGTATCTGCTTCAAATAAACATATTTCATAATAAAACAAAAATGTTAAACAAAGGCCAACCATTTAAAAGGGCATTTGCTTTTAAAGAAGCATACATAACGATAATGCAATGCTGGTAAAAGCAGGTAAAAATATTTTTCCCACTAAATTTCGGATACATCAAAATCTCCTAACCAAAACGACATCATGTTCTCACATGATAATAAATTCCAATTTTTTACATTTATATTAAAGAAAATATTAATCCTCTCGTGTTTCGACTCTTTCTGCATATGTTTCGTTCAGACTTGTTCAAGATCACGCGTTTTTTTTTTTACATAATTTTTTACATCATCATGATTTTTCTACATTATTTCACTGAAGAGCTGCTGCGGGTACAAGGATGTTTCTTAATGAAGACCGTACAAATAATTCTTATAATTATGTAATTCTTCAGAAGTTACTATCACAAATTCATTATTAAAACTTTTAATGAATGGACAAAAGATAAAATTTAAAAAGATAAAGAATATTTTGTGAATAAATCGTTTTTTCTAAAACTCTTACTGCAACCTCATTAGTTAGAAATAAAAATTTATATTTTTCTCTTTATTTCAGTCTGAATGATTTTCATTCATGTAGAGTTGACACTAATTAATTCTTGCAAAGAGAAGAGAAATGCTTTTAAAAATTAATTGGAGTGCATTTTTTTGGTTTATGGTTTAATCAAATGTGTTTTTAAAAAAAGGAAATTTGACTTACTACATGTATTGGGGAAACTGGCTTGCTAATTGTTTACGCAATTTCAAATAATAATTATTAAAAACTAGTATGAGAATAATTAGCAAAATATATCATTATTTCTTTTGATCAACACTAAAAATCATTTTGTCAGAGAGAATAAATATGTTTAATGATTAAAAATTGTATCATTAAATTGTAAATTTTTATCATGACTGTTTAAATGATTTGAAAGTTATAAAAAATTAGTTTAAAACTCTTTAATTACGGAATAGAAAATTCTTACCAAACGCTTTTCAATTTACTTTTTTAATTGTTTTTTTTAATGATTTTTGTTTTACATAAATAGAAAAATTAAAGGATTCGTATTATAGTATAAAACTATAAAATTAAAATTTATCATGAGTCTACTGACAAAATATTAAATTTATTTTAAATTTCTCATCACAGTTTTTAAACTTTATAAGACAGACATATCTTAGAAAAAATGCAGTTTTCACAATAAAATAATCAACTAACCTGTTAAAAATATGTATAATTAAAAATTTAAACACATCAACTAATTTAGATTCTCAAAAATTTCAGGCTTCCAATCTTTTTATCTATAATAAAAAATATTTAGTAGCATAAATTTAAGAGATTCAGTAGAATCTTGTTTTCCATGATTTAAATTTTTATCCATGGAGACGTGTATGTTCAGATGGGCTTTTATCTTCTTAATAATAACTCATATATGATTGTCACATATTTAATGAAAATAGTTATAGAAAAGATTAAAATGAAATATTCTATGCATATTTCAATGTATCAAGTCAGAATATAATTTCTTGAACGGCCAAGCACCGCGTGCTCGTGAAAGTTAAATTATATTTTTATTCATTTCAATCGTTTCATTGAATGAGTCACTTTAGAATTGCAAACGATCCAAAAACTTTGTCTCGCATTGACTGCTTAGAAAAAATAACACATCTTTTTATTTCATTTTATATAATCAAGTGCTCAAAGTGACATATTTCTAGATTTTATTTGCTGTATTAACTTATTTTTTTTAATCAGAGCTTTTGTAAATGTGATGGTAACGCGTTATTAAAAGCTGATTTTTTGAGGTGCTCGTGCAGATAGTAAAACTTCAATTTTTTACCTATGGATTTTTGTCCACCCCATTCCCAAATGACCATCATGTTTTGACATGATAAAAATTAAATTTTTGTAGGATAGTCACAGAGTAAATGACAAAAGCTGTAATAGAAAATCTCAAGAATATTGACTGAGTATTTATTTAGTCTAGTTGTTAAGTTAGCTGGCCCACTTAAGTTTATTTCTGTAATACTGATGAAAAATAGAAATCCGGTAAAGGATCAACCTTGACATATCTGCAGGTCATGATATTTCACATAAAATAAAAATAAACTGAAAATCTTGTTGTTACTTATAGCACTTGCCATGGACAAGCACCGCTGGTACATCAGCAGATTTTAAGCCGGAGATATATGTCTCTTTGTTTTATAAGTAGCGCCATCTAGGGCCAAGAGTACGACTTAGCTACACACACGTTACAGCCCTATTTAGGGGGCGAACTAAATTCATGCAAATTCATTCAATCATCTCAGATTGTAACTTAGACCTGGAACAGAGAACGATCACCTCTGACCCAGTACCCCCAGTGGTATTACTCTCGATATGGAGGACATTGCGATCACGAACAGATTTAACGAGCGCCAATCGCCATACACTCGGGGAATCTTTTGGCCGCCTAGCTTCGAACCTGTAACCTAAGGAGCACAAGGCCAACGCTCCGCCAACCAGGCCATCACGGCCCAACGGAAAGTGCAATAGTAATAGGGAGTTTATATGCAATAGTAATAGGGAGTCTACATCAATATTCTTGTTATTGAACTATTTTGAAGAAATGCTTTCAAAATTTCTTTCAGAAATGAATGTGGTGGAGAGCAGAAGAATATTCATTCTGTTAATGAATATTGCCTGAACATAAGAGGTAACTAAACCGGTATCATTAACTTTCATAAGAGGTAGCAATTAGTACTTGAAATGTAAGTGATGTAAAGATAGAAATAGCTTGGTGGTTGAGTGCAAAAATATAATCTATTATTGTTAGTTATTTATGTAGGCTGGTTGGGGTGATTTTGAAAATGACATTAAAATGTTTAAACAAACATCCTAGAAATACCTTGTCTTATTATAACTTATTTTGTATTTAGTTTTAGTTATTAATGCTTCTTAGTTTATTTTATAGTACTCACTCACCTTTTTCGTTTTACTTCAACTTTGGTGAATATATTCCAAAAGGGTATCAAAGTTCTATTTCGAATTTAATTCAATACAAATATTTTATTTCTGATATCTTATGTTCCTTTGTGTTTCATAATCTTTTCTACCCCTATTTGTCTTCCTTCTAAAACAATTCAAATTTTTCGCCTTATTTCATGCTACAGTGAATTTTATCTTTAAAAAAGTTATTTTACAGTTTAGTGGCTTAAAATAAATTTGATTCAATACATAGTAACATAAAGTGTTAACAATGTGAATTTTAAAATGTCTAGCTTATATTTTTAAACAAAGAATTCTATTTAAATGGGTTTTCTTGCAACGTCAATCAAAATCAAAATTCTAATGTCGATAATAGTTCATAAAAGATTGAATCGAAATAGGATACAAATTATTTCACCATCTTAAATACTTAATACTTTTACTTAAAATAAATTAAAGAAAAGAGTTTTAAAGGCATTTTAATGAATTAATATTAAGATTTAAATATGTATACATATGTATTTTTTTTACTAATAACACATTTTGCTTACAACTTTTTGAACATTTTATGTTAAAATATGAGATACCAATAAGTTTCCATAACATATTAAATAATAAATTAAAATGTATTTATGTGAATTTATATTTTAATATATACAGGGAAGTTTACCCATATTATAATTTTTAGAGGATAACTTTCCACCTTCTGCATTGATGTAACGTGAACATTTTCGGTAAAACGAAGAAAAGCATATTTTAATAATTGATATTCGGGATCATTTTTTTAATTTGTTAGTTTAAATTGAAAATAATTTTTTGAAACTTACATCTCATATACTAAACTTAAGGACAGAAAATTTTACAAGAGAGTGTTGTAAAAAATTAAATATCTGTGTTAATCATACTCTAATAGAACTCAAAAGTTGAACTTTTGGGTATTTAAAATATACGAAAAATATTATACCGAAAAATGCTGTGAAATTTATACCGAGATTCTTCGATTTGGCAATTATAGGCTGAAATATTAAGGGGAAAATCCAAAAGATAGAGACCAAAATTTACTCCTACTCTAAAACTTTAGTGATTCTTCCGTCTGTTTTACGTCATATTATTTTGCTTATTAAAAAAATCAGTTTAATACTTTGCAATCTAATTTTAAAAAATTTATACAAAATGTCTCCACTGAGATAAAAATTCTAGGTAAAGTTAATAATAATCATTAATAAAATTTCTTATAATTTAAATGGTTAAAATGCTTTTTATCCCAGAAATTTGCGAATTTAATCTACGCGAGTTTTTATAATTCTAAAATGTTTAACACTTCTTAATTGATTGAAACTACAGAAAGTCTTACCTTTTCTTTGCTGTGGTACATAGTAAAATCTAAAGTTAATAATGATAAAAGCAATCATAATCTGAGTGTCTTCTTAAAATTTTCTATTTTCTTGAGCATATTGTTATAAAAATAGATAATTAATCAAAAATAATACTGAAAGTAACTATTTTATTTTTGGCTTCTCCTTTTAGTATATTTGTACAAACAAAGATTTTTTTCTGAATTGTTTTCGAATTTCTATGACGATAAAGCATTCATGTAGAGGATTTCATTTTTTAGAGAAAAGGTGACTTCTGCTGTTAGTGTTTACATTGAGTTGATGTAATACCATAAATTTTTCAATAAACTTGAAACGAATATCCCCCTGTTTTTTTCTTAGAAAACATTGAAACAGATTTTTCTAATTTTTTTGCTGTTGACTATAATATTTTATTTAAAAAATCAGCTAGGATAAAAAAGACATTGGTAAATTTTAAAAAAATGTCTGAGAAATAAAAGAAATAAGAAAAAGCATTTTCTCTATGTCAGAATGAAACGGGAGAAATCAAGAAATGTGGATAAAAAAAGAATTTTAGGAATTTTTTTAATCTGAAAAATGGACAAAAGAAGGACATAAAACAAAATGCGTTTTTTAAATCAGGTATATGAATTGTACAAGTATCATCAAATTTTTTAATTAATAATTCATTTTGGTTCAAAACACTCCATGAAAATTTATTAAAAATGCGTTTCTTGTCTTGAAAAGGGATTTAAAAAATTCATTTTAAGATGTGCATTTTAAGAAGAAATCGTATAAAATTAAAAGCTCCATATTTATGTATTAATAATCAAATAATTTAAATATTATAGCAGATAATCAACATAAATTGCAGTAGTGGCACTCAGAGCTAAATTAGCTGAGGTATTTAAAGTATTTACCAAGATTCCTCATCTTTTTATCAGAATTAACTTTAACTATACGTATATTCCTTATTTCCATTAAGGAATTTCAATTGTAGTTACTGTAATTTTATTAACTCTCTAGCTGAGGTTCTAAAAACTTAATGTTTCTTAACCTGAAAGATTTCTTCTGTTAGGTAATGAAGTTAGCTCACGGCATTTGCAATGGTGTTTACGCAAAAATGATTTTAAAAATGGTGAATAAGGCATATTTGTTATTTTCTTAAAACAGAAATTATTTAATAAACTTGTTTCTTAACTCAGGTTACAAATAATGTTCATTAATAAAGTAATAGAAGGAACCGAAAGGAAAAGGAATATTTTAGTAAATCAAACTTTCAAAATATTATATATTGAATATGAAATAGATTCAATTTTTTGTAATCAGAAGATTACCACTTAGAAAGAAAATTGGTTTTAAATATTTTCTTTCATTCATGCAACAAATATTTTATACTGAATATCTTCCAAATTGTTCATTCCAACGTTGTCTTTATTTTACTAGCTACCTTTTAATAATTCATCATAATACTTCAATTTAGCAAGCAAGTTATTAGAATAGTTAATGATTAATCACTTTCAGTTTGTAATTAATGATCAGATTTTAGGTGACGTGTATAACTTTAGGAAATGCAGAGTATAATATAACTTAGAAAATGCAGGAATAAAGTATAACTTCAAAAGTTTGAATCAAAATTTATATTTTAATAATAATTCACTGAATTAACCATTATCAATGCCTGAAAATTTTAACTAAATTTTGTTCAATCAATACATCTAGATAATCGATTGGTAGCCTAAAGTTGATATTAATTTAAAAGCAAAAGATATTTTATTGTAAAAGTTACTTTTTATAGTGTTTCTGCAAGGCTGAATTGGTAGTGAAATATTGAATCAAAAAGTTTGAACGACAAAGGATAATCGATGATTAAAATAAATACTCTCAAATAATTCATACTTTTTAATTCTGTTTAAACTAAAAACTGAATTTTTTAATATATATTATTTTAATAGTTAAGAAGCTTGAAAAGAAATAATTTTGACCAGTAAGCTAGTTGGTAAAGATCATTTTAAAAAATGTTTATTACTGTAATTATTTTGTAACATATATTCAGTTTTCCTACCAGATTGCGTATCTGATTGCATATCCTAATTAAATTTAAATCCACTTATTAATTGGCTATTAAGTTTAACTAAATATGTTAAATCGATTATAATGGAAAACCATAAGAATTAGCATAGAATTTTAGAATGAAAAGAAAAAAAATCCGTTTATTTTAAAAACTAATATTTACAGATAAGAACTATATAAAAACTATTCATCCTGACTAAAGTTTTGATATTCATAGTAGCATATTAATAATTAAAGCAAAAATGTTTAAAAAACATTTTTATAATGAAAAACTATTATCAATTAGAAAATTATAAAAGATGATAGTTGAAAAAATGTGATTTTTTAAAAATTATTTCTTTAGTTATTTTTATAAATATTTCATAGAAAATGATATTTCTGAAAGCAAAATTTAAGAAAAAAATCAGCATTTACAGGATTAAAAAAATTTTTTTTGCAGTATTTCGTGAACACTATTCAAGTGGAAATATGTATTCAGAGAAAACTACAGGAATTTTTATAGAAAAAAAATTAGAAACCACGAAAATATTTGTATAGCATTTATTAATATGGCTTTATATAGTAAAAACAGCAGAAAAGAAAATATTTGCACAGCAATTATTAATGTGGCTTCATATAGCAATAAAATATTGTATGATCCCATCTTCAGTTTTTTTTCTTGAACGAAGCAAAGAGTTTTTATATCAAATCCAATTTAATTATTAATCTAAGAAAATGCAAATATGACTTTCCATATTAGATTATTTAGCGGAATTTAAAAGGTATTGAATAGAATATTTTTTATTTATATTAAACATATAGCGGAAAAGGAATTTTTATTTTATCTATTAATAATGAAAAATAAAATGAGCAGTTGATCCTTATGCTGTGGGAGAAATATAAAGACTGGAAATAGTTCCTACTAAGGACCTACCTTGGTGAACAGTTCGTCCTTCAATTTAATTTAGTGTTATTACACTTTGAATAGCTATTTCTTGTTGGTGTTGTTGTTACTAATGGCACTTGCCAGGGACAAGCCGGCTGATACATCGGCAGATTTACGCCGAAATAAGCGTCTCTCGTTTGAAGTAGCGCCAACTTGAGCCAAGAGTACGACTTTAGCTGCACACTCACTACATTCGCTGGCACAGCCCCTTTTTACAGGGGAACATTCACACACCTCACAGATAGAACACAGAAGAACAACCATGCTCTAATTGGGAATCGATCCAGAAATGCCTTGATCCAGAGGAAGACGTGCTACCTCTGTGCCAGGAGGCTTGCGTATGTCTATATCTTTCGAAAGTAAAGTAAATATTACTTTTAATCATAATTCCACACTAAAATATGAAAGCTGTGATTTTTAATAAGATAAAAAATGAAATTATATACATAATTCTTTTTTTTTAATTTGGGAAAATAGCAAGAGTTATTTTTGAGATTTCTCTCTAAATTGGCAATGGTGGGCAAGTGATTCTTGATAACGTATCTAGAGACTATGAGTTTCTTCTGAAATGTATATTAAGGATGCATACATATTTATTGCAGCTGAGGGAATTTTCTGAGTTTATCAACTAAGGAATCTGAATTCCTTATGTATGTTTGGCTTTTGTTCTGATAACTCGAAAAAATTGGATCATAATATATTATTACTATCATATTTAAGAGTCATAAACATTCTTATTATATAAAAATGTTCGATAAAAGAACTTTTGGATGTAAAATTCTATCGAAGTTTTACCTCAAAATTTGTATGTAATGATTATAATTTTTATTCTTTACTTTTGGCTAAAATGGGAAGAAGAGAGACGAATTTTGATACCAACTAGGTGTCTTTGCCTTTCAGATTGCAACTATCCTCTCATCGGTTGAAACTTGGGGATTTGTATCTTTGTTTTGTTGAATATTTATTTAAGTAATGTATAGAAATAGCTTCTGTATTCACGCAGCATCATTTAATTGAAGACGCATAAAATAAAGAAAAGTTTGATAGCAAATATTGAAAGATGCAATTACAAACACTTAAAATATGGAAATAATTCTAATTTTGCAGACTTTTTCTATTTTTCTTCTTTATTTACAATACCTGAAATTTTATTCTTACTTTCCAAGTATAGTGAAAAAAAACATGCATTTTTTATAAATTATTTGCCGATGAAATCCAAAATTTCAAAGGGATTTTTAATTATAAAATGAAGACCCTATATTTAATTTCATTTAAGTAACTTATTTCATTTTGGATAATAGTTTTTTCACATAAAACAAAATAACAGATATTAGAAAACTTTTAGAAATATTTTAATATTGCTATGGATTTTGTAAAAATTAGATGTAAATATGGTAGATATTTATGAATTTTTGAGCAAATATTCTAGATATTTGAAAATAGTTTAATTCTATGAAATTGGTTATAATAGTTCTAACGGGATTTAAACAAAAGATCAACATATTGAACTACTTTTGTGATATAGGTATGTTGACAATATAACGAGATCGTTAACGGTTTTTACTACAAGCTAAAATGTGTAGTAGAAGTCAGGAAATAAGGATGTGTTCTCAGAGACTTTTGGAGAAAGCTCCACACTTCTGCAGAACGAGAGTTCGGTTTCTGCGTTCACCCTGTTCACTTTAGTGGGCAAGGAAGACGCGCTACCTCTGTGCCAGAAAGCTGGCATAATTTTTTTTCAAAGTCATAGATGCTCTAAATTAATATAAATATTTCAGATTATATGAAACATTTGAAAATAAAATTTTTCAATGAATAGAATGCTTCTTTTAAGATAAATAAAATCATATACTTAATAGAAGAAAAAAACTAAATGGATGTCATCGTTTTCCAAAGTCATTGGAAGTGCTTCTGTTTATAAAGAACCAATTGCCACCTCATTGATTTTTGTTTCAAAACGAGGAATTTCATCTAATTACAATAATTCTCAAATCGAAAATTTTATCAGTTGCAACCCGTTGCATTACACTTTTTTAGATGTAATATTGAAATTCTAAACAAGTAGCTTTGATTTCTTTTGTATAAATCTGAAAATGGTATTGCTCAAAATGTAGTAATGATCGCAACTTTTGATAAAACTTCACAAAGTAAATATTTTGAAACAAAAATGAAAAAAAAATCTACATAGAATCCCACTATCACCCTTAATCAAACATAAAAAATGATTGCATAGTCTTTAATAGAAAACTACGCGATTGCAAATCATAGCGAGAGAAATACAGGGTGGTCAAAAAAAAAACTCCTCTTTCTATATTTGAAACTCCAGCGGCCTATAAGATCAACCAATCGAACCAAAATTTCAAACACGGTTGTGTGAAGGTATGCGCTGAAGATTGGGATGGTTTTAATTAATGCAGAGCTCACGGTTACGGTTACAGTGAGAGAATTTCCAAATTTTCCAGTGGCAGCATTCCCTTTTCCTTGCTGGAATTTATCAGCATAGTGAAAAACCACAAACGGCGTTGGAACGATTAGTGTGTGACGAAAATTGTCTCCATAAACTAATTATAAAGAAGAGAATTAAACCACATTACCACCGCAGAAGAACATTACCACACCTTCGGCAATATTTTTCCGGTTCAGGTAAAACAGCTTTATCAATTCACCCCGTTGCTTCTTTGTAAGCGTCATATTGTTGGCACAATCGAACATCTGACTGAAGAAAACTCTTTCCACACTGCGTTTAAAAGCTTTTTCCACAAGCAATGCTTTGCATGTGGTATTCTGCAAATGATGATTCTAATGTCTAACCATATGAATCATGCAAAGTGCATCAAAGTTTCTCCTCCCTATGTTGTCGTTGGTCTTTTATAATGCTCTTTTTTACAAATGCTTTATGACGGCATTTTTCGTCAAACACGAATCATTACAACGCCATTTGTGTTTTTTATTACTCTGATCAATTTGCTCAAGGAAAAATTGGGTGTGGCCATTCGGAAATTTCGAAATTATCTCACTGTAACCTTAACCGTGAGCTCTGCATTGTTTAAAATCATCTCAATCTTCAGCGCATATCTTCAAACAACCATGTCTGAAATTTTGGTTCGATTAGTTGAGCGGATAGGCAGCTAGGGTTTCGAATATAGGAGGAGGTTTTTTTTGACCACCCTGTATCTATTTCTCTCTATGATTTGCAATCCCACAGTTTTCTATTAAAAACTATGCGATCAATTTTTATGTTGCATTAATGTTGATAGTGGGATTCTATGGCGATTTTTTTTCATTGTTGTTTGAAAATATTTACTTTTTGAAGTTTCATTAGTTAAAAAATGAAATAAAATATCATTCGAAGAAAGGGTGCATTTCGAAAGAACAATTGTTGCGTACTTATGTATGCATTGTGGCTGTGGATTAACAGTTTATCGAATCCTCAAAAACTGCCCATATTTTATAGTTCAGTGCTTATTTTTACTTCAAAACAGTGACTTGGCCCTTATTGCTTAGCACAGATCCATATGAGAACCTTTTTGTATTTTAAAGTCTATATGTTTTTATTCCTTAATTTCCACTCACTATTGTGGCTTCGTTTTGACATTTCGTGTTTTTTCATCATTTTACCACTAGTTATTTTTGTGTCATTTTTATAGAAACAGGTTTTGTTGGGCTATGAATTAGAGATAAACTTGTTCGGAGCGGTATAACCTTCCTATGGTTTCTTGTGTCATAAATATTTAACCAACCCCAATTTAGATTTTCTAGAAATTGTTAAATATAAAGAATTTTTTTCTTGATAATAAGTGCTTATTTTTATTTATTACAGCTCTTCCAAATTCAAAAAAAAGGAAAGTTATGCTAAACAGATGTTTGTTTTCTAACTAGATTTATAATATTCTTTTGAAAATATATCTCCCCTTTTTAAATATTTTTTCATGTTTAAAAGCATTTCGTAAATCATTTTATGTGTTAAAGTTGGTTGGTACTTTTTATTTAGGCTCTTGAAGGAAAACTTTCTTTTTATAATAAAGTATATCAAAGACTTACAGAGGTAAATAAGCTCACGAATAACGAAATAAAGTAAGTATATAGGGAAAATGCAAGCATTTAAATCAAATTATGTAAGGGAAGGAAAAAAGCAAAAGCTCATGTGATATACATAAGAACGAGAGAAATAAATAGAACTGTGTAGTTTTAAAGGAGGAAAGATATAATCTATAAAAATAATTTTTCTTAACGAATTAAAAGAAAAAGAGATTAAAAAAAGCAATAAAAAATCGTTATAAAAACTTTTTATTTGTATGCTAAAAATAGAATATTTTAAATTATTTTCGTTTTTAACTTTTAATATATAAATTAATTTTTATAAATAGTTGGATTGTACATTATTATATATATTAATTCTTTAATTTATTGTTATTATAATAAAGCTCATCCATAGATTTTTTTCTGCTGTAACAGCTCAGTTTTGGAGTTGAAACCCCCCAGCTTTTTGGGAAAACTTTATAGTTGACTATAGTTTAAAATGTATGTGTATAATATAGAGTTGGTTGCCATTTTATAGTACCTATTGATATTTAATGGGGACTGAAAAATAATGCCGTTTCTAAACATGGCAAACTTTTGTTTTTCAGTAACGCCAAGTAGGCCCAAGAGTACGACTTTGCTACTTCAGGCATCACATTCGCTTGCACAGCCCCTTTTCACTGTCGGACACATCCACACACTTCATAGATAGAACACAGAAGAATAACAACCATGCCCTAAACGGGACTCGAACGTGGGAAGCCCATATCATGAGGACGACGCTCTATCAATATGTGAAGACGCAGGCAGACACTAAGTTTTGTATTTTAAATTTTTATTTTCTATGTTTAAAAGATGTTGCTTGGAGATAGAGAGAAATAAATTTACATAATTAATTTTTCTGGCTTGAGGAAGGTTCTGAAATCTGAAAGCAAATTTTATTGGTAATGATAACAATTCTATTTCTATTATTTGTATAATAAAGCGGATATATAATTTACAATATATAGAATAGATAAATTATCTTTAAACTAAATATTATCTGTAAATCACCACGTAACCTTTGTATATCATTACTGCATTTTGCAACTAACATAACTACATCATTTTACAGAAAGCCTATAATTAACAAAAAAGAAAAATGAAAGGGAAAAAATTACATTATTAAAACATCTTTCTAAAAGCCCCAAGGCAATCTCATTATTTTGGAAAAAAAACCTCGCATGATTTTTTTTTCATTTAGTTCTATCTAAATTGTATTCTAGAACGTGGGATGAAACCTAATTAATTTCAATGAAGACTACTACATTGTTATTTATAAAAAAATTAATTGTAGTTCATTTTTTTGTGCTGTTAATACCCATTAATCTCCGTTTTACAAATCGGAAATATTTTGGTACAAGCAAGTAAAAGTAAGTTAGTAGCATAAATATTTTTGCCATTTGGATTAATAATTATCATTGACTGAAACAGAATTAATTAGAGAATCTAGTTTAAAACAAGGAAGTCCCTTTTTTACGTTAAAAGAGTCATGGGGGTTTAAAGGATAGAATTTTTTTGATTTTTGTTTTTTTTTAAATTCCTAATTATGATTTTTTAAAAAATTTCTATGATTTGTTATGATTTTTTTATGATTTAAAAAAGTTTAACTTCTGAAACAAGATTTTAATTAAAGAACTGCATTGTTCTATAAAATGGTGTCAATTCTTTTAATCTTCAAATATTTTTTTCAGTTGTCAGAAATTATTCTTTGAGAAATTTAGGTGGAATAAAAATTATTCATAGCATGAAATAACAGAGTAAACATTTCATGAAATATTGATATAAATGTTCAAAATGGATTATATTTATATTCCAATATTATTCTATGTCGGACAAGTTATCAAATAATATCTACTCATATTTGGAAATAAGTTGTGATTTCTGTATATTAAAAACAAATTTACGAAAATCCTATACATTGTGACGTTTCCGCATAAATACCAAGTAGAATCAAATTGCTTCCCACGAGAACAACCATCGATAACGGATGCGGCGGTCATATAGATAATAGGTGGCTGTGACGTTTCCGCATAAATAACAAGTAGAATCAAATGGCTTCCCACGAGAATAACCATCGATAACGGATGCGGCGGTCATATAGATAATAGGTGGCTGTGACGCTTCCGTACAGATAACAAGTAGAATCAAATTGCTTCCCACGAGAACAACCACCGATAACGGATGCGGCGGTCATATAGATACTAGGTGAGAAGATAGCAAATTGCTTTCTCACGGGAAACAACGATAGAGACCAAGAATGATGCTGATTGGTCATTTGCCACCAAGGGCCGGTTCCTGAGACCGAGATAAAAACGGTGTGAAAAAGCGATCGAGAGGCAGACGGGAAAGCAGACTGGAAAGCAGACTGAAAAGAGACTGACAAGCAGTCTGACGGAGGGGACTGACGAAGGAGACTGACGAGTAGCATCAGCTGGCGATTGGAGCGAGAATTCAACTTGGAATTCTGTGGAAAATTCTCAGGAGAGAATTTTGGAATGTACGTGGGCCGCCTCACCCTGTAGCCGAGCCCACGTGGAGTTCATCGGAACCTTTCAGCGTCTCGTCTGAAGTGTGAAAGCTCATCCGAGCTTTGGGAATACCTCCAACCAGTTGAACAGCTACCTCCTGAGTTGCTCTTCCAGCAGTTCATCACTTTACGCTCTACGAACCCCAA
>JAOUZG010017399.1:4575269-4590538 GCA_026289955.1 Argiope argentata
GTGTAAAATTCTGGTGGTAGAGAGGAGGTATGAAGGGTAGCTCTCTTATGCGCAAGCTACTTTTTTAAATATCTTACTCTCTGACGTATAGCGAGAGTTAGTTCCTGCTTTATAGCACAATACAGAAGACGCAGCAATCCTTCTAACTAGAAATGACGATATATTGAAACAACAATTTTAGACAAAAGAATTGCTTCATTCAATTCTTTTCTTATTAGAGGACAAATTCGAGCATTTGTCTTGGGTATTTTGGAAGGAACAAATAAATTCCTTGCTTTGTGGCATTTCGTATCCGTATTCCTTTTGTCAACAAATCAATAAAGCACTTCCCCTTGGGACATTTTCTATTTTGTTTTATCACCCTGTCTGGTGAAAAATAGCTGCAGAGGAACAAATGAAAAAGCAACCTTAAAAAAGAATCGGAAAAAGTATGAAGGTCTTTCAAAAAGTGGTTGAAAGAATGAGAAACATCCTTCCCTTTCAGCACCTTTCATGAAAGTGGTCTTTACTCAGAGACATTCCTTTCCCTTTTGGGTGATCTTGAAATAAAAAAGTATTGGTTTCTTTTTTGTAATTATCTTGCTATCGTAAAGAAAGAAGTATTTTTTTTCCTTTGTGTAATATCATTGTAATGAAGACAAGAATATTGCTTTTAAAATTATTTTATAATTATAAAGAAAGAAGCATTTCCTTTGCAATGATGGGAAAAACAAAAAAATCTTACTTTTAACCCTTCTTTGCGTGATTTTTTTCTTTTTTTTTAAAAAAAAATCAGGGTGATGTAATTAATGTTCTAGATTAAAGGAAACATATTTAAAAAAATCTTGGTGTAAATAAAAATATGTATTATGTAAAAAACAATATGATGGAAATTTACATCATCATGCATAGTCACATATTTAGCTCAGTACTAAATAAATAAAAAATATTCTTTACTAAATCTTCTTTATTCTGTATGATAATTTAATTAATTAATAATTATTAATAATAAATTAATTTCCATAAAACAATTTAAAATCTCGCTCATTTCTTCCAGTCACAACAAACAGCGGAATGACAAGTTGTAGGCCTGGTAATTGACAGTGACGTTTGCTATTTTTTGACAACTGCGTTTTTTTGTACGCAATAGTCGCTTAAAAAGTTGCCAGCAACAACAAATTTACAGTACAAGGGTTTTGAGTACCTTTTTTTGTTGACTAAATATTATGATGTAAATTTCCATCATCATGCAAAGAAGGGTTAAAATTATTTCATCATTATAAAAAAAACGTATTCCCTTTACAATGATATTGTTGCCAGAAAAACAAAAATGTTACTTTAGAAATTGTTTTGTCATTATAAATAAAGAAGTATTCTTCAATTTGCAATGATATTGTTAGCATAAAAAAATATTGCCTTTAAAACTATTTTATCTTTATAAAGAAAGAAGCCTTCTTTTTGCATTGATATTGTTATCATAAATACAAAAATATTACTTTTAAAATTATTTTGTCATTATAAAGAAATCATCTTCAATTTGAATTGATATTGTTATAAAGACACAGACTTTGCTTTTAATATTATCATGCCATCATAAAGAAAGAACTATTCTTGCCTTCGAAATGATACTTTTTACATAGGGAAAGATTTCTAAATTATTACGGCAATGACAATTAATCCTTTGTCATAAATACATAGTAAAAGCTTTAGGAATTATTTTGTTACCCCAATAGCTTTCTTTTTCTATAGTTAAAAGCAGCAGGATCGATCTCAAATGTATCGAATTAAAAACAAATCAAAATAAAACAAACAAAACAAAAAAAATCAAATCAAATCAAATCAATCAATCTATCTATCTATCTATCTATCTATCTATAGATAGATAGATAGATAGATAGATAGATAGATAGATAGATAGATATAATCTCATTTATCAGAAGGAGATCAGATAATCTCACAATAGAAATAGAAAATTTCTATTGTGAATAAAAATTCTAATCTATATATTTCTATATCACAAAAGAATAGAAAACTTATATAAACAAGTGCTAGTAACTCATATAAAAGATTTGAAATTTGTTACCTTTTATAAATGCATGTAGCCTGCTTCTGAGTTCGTTTAGGTTTCTCCGTCAGGTTCGTTAAGGTTCGTGATGCATCTCCTAATTACTCCTCTCCCAATTGCTCCTTATTCTTTGTTAATATCCCTTTCTGTATGTTGTCAGCAAAAAATAACATTTTGGAGTATCATATATTTGGGGTTCTAATTTTCAAATGAAAACATTAATTGATAAAGTTTAAAAGTTCGATGTTTTAAAATGATTCATTGTTTACTTTTCATGAATGCTTGATTAGTATTTAGTTTTGATTTACTTAGCAATACTTTTTAATAAAAAATTAGAAAGGTATAATAAATAAATTCTTTGACATCGTATTCAAGGAGACGAATTTAATCTCCAAGAAGAGAAATTGGATCTCTTTCTCTCTTAACTTAAAAAAGTACCATCACTATTTATGTCTTATATATAGTCAAGAAACGAATCATGAAATGGAATGAATCCATGTTAAAAACTGATTTATTTGAACCTTAAACTTTGACATCAAAATATTTGGATTTAACTGACATTCTCTTGTGGTGATTGCTCTACATATAAGCCAGATAACATCCTTCGGACAGAAGTGCACTTTTGGCCCAACGGATATGTTGCTCGGCGACTAACCATATGATTCGGAGTTCGGGCCTAGCGCTATCCGCTACACTTAAACTCTCAATCATGGCTCGAAATTTCTACACACTTCTTCATACCAGACCGAACAGTATACCACATCATTACATTGCAGGAGAGTAAAAGGGTGTTTCTGAAATAAAGAAATATCACTAAAAAGTGTAAGAAATTTAATAATTGGATCTCTACTCCAAAGGAATACGATTCAATATCAAACTTTCCCAGAGTAATATTATTATATTTGTATGTAATGGAAACGGATTTCAGGGAAATAGCTCTTTATGCATTGCACAATATTTATTCCATCTTTTTATTATAATATCTTCCTAGACACACACTAGTTTCGTATTATGAAAAAAAAAATGCATTATCACTCAGGTGGTTGGCACAAGATCATGACAGGAACCATTGATCATAAGTTATTGGGTGGCATCTGTATACCCTTATCTACCATGTTGTGATAGATGATGACATTCCCTAAACAAAAATAGTGGTGGCTATTTATTCATTTCATATGCGTTTTCCTCAAAACGAAGGGTTCAGTGGGCTGACATTTGTCGTAAACAAATATTCAAATTTGTAAGAATTTTAGATTGTTAAAATTAAATGTCATAACCACTGTGACAGATTTTATTAAGGGAACTGGGATGGTCTATACCTTCAAAAAATCGATTTTTCAATTTTTGCCTTAAAAAATAGAAGAAAATTCGCTGAATCCAGCAATGTATGATATGTATAGTTTTATAAATATGAAGGCCTAAAAATTAAAATTTTAAAATGTAAAAAAAAGGAGCCACGCCCCTTTTTTAAAGGGATACCATTTTAAATTAACCCCTATTTTCACTTTATTTATTTATTATTAAAGTATTTTTCATAATTTTTAAATTTTGGGAAAGGATACGAACAACTCAATTTGTTATATTGATATTTACAAGTTTATTTATCTGTTATTCTTCACCTCATGCTTTTTTTGTTTACAGTGCTCACCGTGATCTCGCTTCAAAACTTTTATTACATTTTATTGATAAAGTTTTTTAGTTATTCTAAAATTACTTAATGCGTAACAACGCCAGAAGAAAACTGTTTGGAAAAAGAAAATCTCACTCGAATCGACTTTCTACTGTGAGTCAAACATCGAAATGTGCTGACAGTGAAAAATTGAATTTAAGTGCATCCAAAAGAAAATTGGAATGTGCTGATTTATTTTCTGATAAGGAAGTTCATAACAACATTAGTTATTCTAGCGATATGGAGTCCACAAATATTATCATTGATTTGAGAATATTAAGAATATTATACTGTTGGCAAAATGCATTCGTGGCCAAACCCAAAACCCTGATGAGAGTTTCAACAATTGTGTGTGGGAAAGAATCCCCAAAAACCCATTTGTTGTGCTCAATACATTAAAAATGAGTGTCATGGATGTGGTAATGGGTGTCATGGATGCAAACCATTGATTGGAATAGCATAAAAATTTTATATATTTGTGCTTTATAATCAATTGTTTGATAATCGAAATTATAAGAAAAGTAGAATGTTCTTGTGATTATAGTATCTAAAACTGATAAACAGTGTTTTATGCAATATTCAGTATGAAGCAGTACACAGTACCTATTGAAGATAAATTAGCTATTTAGATATATTTACTTAAATTTCTTTTTTGATTGAGATTTTTCATTTATCAATCTTTGAAACCTCCAGGGTGGGGTACCTCGACAAGTAGATGCTTCCAGTATGGTGGTCGGATTCTCCATCCTTGTGGATAGATAGATAGGGGAGGATCTGACTCCTCTCATCGATGACGTGACGTACTTCCTTAAGGAAGGATTATAATTTGGCCGGCGATGACGCTTTGGAATCAGCCTCAGTTCCCGCCAATATTACTGTTGCGGCAGTCGGGTCATTCAGTTTTCTTTACTTGAATGCCCACGCGTGGGTCGGGGAGTTTATCTATGTCTTAAATAAAATTTATCCAATTAATTTGAAAGGATTTTAATGAGAGGCAATCAGTTGAATTTATTTATGGAAATATAGTGAAGGTTTGAATATCTACTGTAATATCGGTGATGATGCTTTGGAATCAACCACAGTTCTCGCCAATATTGCTGTTGCGGCGGTCGGGTCATTCAGTTTTCTTTACTTGAATGCCTACGTGTGGGTCGGGGGGTTTATCTATGTCTTAAATAAAATTTATCCAATTAATTTGAAAGGATTTTAATGAGAGGCAATCAGTTGAATTTATTTATGGAAATATAATGAAGGTTTGAATATCTCCCATACTATCTTGAATTCCTTTTAAAGATTTGACTTCAATTCTTGAGCATCATTCTTTCGGATGATAATTCGAAGTTCCATGATATTATGTATGTATAAAGTAGGATATGTTTTATACTTTTTAAGATCTTTTTTTTTCATTGGAAATAATGTGAGGAACGTGAAGGAAAATGTGAAGGATGAATTATATATATATATATGTTTATAGGCACCTGTTGTGCTAAGAATGGCTAAGCAAAAATATGTCAGAATCTTTTAATGAAAAAATATAGTTCAAAATATGTCAATAACATGAAGAAAAAACTAATTGCCATTAATGGAAATTTATTTAGAAGACAACTTCTGCCTTATAAATATGTATTTAGAATAGCACAGGTATTTTACCATTAAAAAAATAGAAATATCTTTCTGAAAGGTTGGTTTTTCTTTTCTTTTTTTGGTTGAATCCCAAGTCAGACTTCCGAATGTTGACGGAGAGATGACCAAAAAAACATTTCTACTAGAGACTATTCGGGAATTGTGGAAAGTTCAGGTAACATTAGAGAAATTTTTAGCAAAAACAAAGACTTAGAAGGAAAAAAAATGAACAGCGATGAAGTTGGCAAGCTAATACAAGGTGTCCCACAAGGTATGCAGCGTAAAATATTTAAGGATTTATATAGAACACATTAAGAAGAGTATTTTGATGTATAACAAAGGGCCCAACCTGGAATACAGCGCTTAGGTCTAATTAAGAAGGGAAGCTTGTGTTATCATAACTTCAAAAAATGAGGGGGGGGGGGGAATCAAGTGAAAATTAATGTGAATTCAGAACATTTTTGAAATTTCAGCGAACAAGGGACCAGGCGATAACAGGAATCGAAGTTCGTAATTGTTTTCTGCAAAACATTTGTTCCAATTTCCTAGACTTTGGCTCCAATTGCTGCTAGTCCAAAGTCGAGATATGTGTGAGATACACTGTAGTTTTCAGACGTTTCCATGAAAGAAAATCGACAGGATTAAGATTCAGGAATAAGGTGTTTGCTCTGTACCATTCGTTATAAAATCCAAAGAAATCTGTTTATGGAGAAAATATTACGAATTGCCTAATGTTTTCATTTCAGCCACTCGTGATTGCAATAAATGGTAAGTCATTACCATGGAAATACAATGCTTAATCCAATATTCGCTCATTTAAGAACCACAAAATTCGTACAGTTCACAATAATTTCTTAACGAGAACGTACGAGCCTTTTCTATGAAAAGCATGTTCTCTAGTTGTATATGCCACTGCGGAAATTTGTATATTTCTTCGCAGACGCGCTTTCTTCTCATTGATTGCCAAAAATTTCTAACGTCTTATTCATCTGATTATAGAATAGAAACTGTCGGCTGCGTAAATAATGATCTTTATTTAATAAGACTATCACACTATGGGAACCATACACATTGTTAAGTTTTTAGCTTAGCGGGTTCGGATTGAATGGACTTTACTTGAGGACAGCACAAACAAATTTATTTACAGCTATTTACAGGATGACTCGATAAAGTAAAATTTCAGATAAAAACAACCTAGCAGTCAACAGTCACTAACATACAAGCCTTAAGCACAATAAAAACAGACTGTAAATCAGCTATCGAATAGCACAGTAAACATTAAGTCACAGCGAGCTCAATAACACAGCGTTGAAAGCAAACGTAAACACAACTCACTAATAACAAGCGAGGAAAGTAATCCTCTAGTCCAGCGAGGCGCTTCTCTTCCGAGAGGAAACTAACTAACTATCGGAACTACGTCAACCCGTCCTTTATATAGCCAAGCGAGCGCGTGCCCCAAACACATGGAGCTTCATGAAGGATCCAGTGACTACCAAACTATTCGCCAAACCAACCTGGCTGGCACGAATCTCGCCAAACGTCGCCTACGTCGGCGTGCTTCCGCGGCGCTCTCCAGCTTGTAACAATATTATACATCAAAATATTCGTCTTGACGTGTTCTTTCCAAATATGTAAAAATCAAAAGCTGAATACCTTGTATACATCCTTTATATAAATTTAAGAACGCCTCTTCATTTCGCTTCCGGTAGGAAGGCACGCCTTCATGACAGTCGTATAATAGTAGTTTAGTTATATTAATGTCCATTGAAAAACAACAGTATGACTATCCCGGGACGGACCTCGTTATTCTGAGCCACGGTCAGATGACGAAGATGAACCTGAGCTGGCACCCACCCCCGCCTCCACACCACACCAGAAAAGTGGGCGGACGTTTGGGATTGACGGATTTAAGGTGCAGCACGCCCCCTCGCACGACGGTTCTTCGGTGGAATCGGGTCTCGAACCTGGCACACTTCGGCTCACAAACCGAGACCTCCCCACCAGATCATCATCATATATTTTACTTGGAAAAAGATTTTCCAAAATTCAGTTAGATTCATTTTAAAATGAAAAAAATTAATAATTAATGTAATTTATTCTTGATTATAAGGATAAAAAAATGAGCTCATTTTTAGTATCTGCTTTATTATTTACTTTTCTTATTTAAAAAGTTAAGTGCTGTTCAGTATTAGAAAAATTCGTTGCATGTATTATCAGAAATGTGTCCTTCGGCCTTTGAAAGGGAAAATTTTTTTCAGAATAATTGAAAAGTATGAAATGAAAAGAACCATTTTTCACTAGAAAAACACCGAATTTTATTGATTCCATATTATTATTTTTTTAAAAAAAAAACTCCTTATTTATATTTAAAATTATTTATAACGAACTACAAGGCATGTTCAGATGAAAAGGTGCGAAAAGAAAATGCGGGTTCTAAATGAAGACTTTATTCAAAAGATACACCATAGGCATTAGCTCTACGATCCAACGGATTAACAAGCTGATAGATTCTTTGTTCCCAGGATTCATGTGGCCTTGAAGAGAATCAATTTTTCCCTTTTATTATCCATCCGAGTTCCGTTATTTGTTGAATTCCTCTAGCACAGAAGAGCCATTAACCCTGATATCTACAATGAGACACTCTGAAGACTACGCAGGAAAATCAAAAACAAAAGATTGGGTTTAATCATGGAATGCTTGGTCGTGCTCCATGTTAACGCAGGTTTCACACGTCTCCAGAGTCCCACACTCGGGATTGGCCAAGTTCAAGTGAGGAGTAACTCGATCATGCATCATGCATCCCGGACATGTCACCCTGCGATTTTCAAGTGTTTGGTCTCCCGAAAAAACATCTGAAAGGGATGCGTTTCATCTCGGACAGGGAATTCAAGGATACTGTGAAAGACTAGGTCTCATCACTACCACAGGGGACAAAGAATCCTTCGGCTTTTAATTAATAGGATCGCTGTGCTCAGTTTTACAGTGTATACTTTCTTAATTTATACCCGCAATGTCGTTTCGTAACTTTTCATTTGAAACGCATTGTAGTTAAATTGAGAGCAACACTTTTAAGAAAACAGTTCTTCAATAAAGGTGACTTACTCACTACCAATAAATATTATTATAAGAATGTAGATAGGCTTAAGGCACTAAAAGAGATTTAAAATCTTGACATTCTCAATATTTAAAGGTCTCTTTTTTATTTTGAATCGATAAATAGCAATTACAATCAGTATATATCAAAAACTATGAAATTACAATCATCATGAAAATAACTGTATAGTTCTCAGTGATATAAGCTAAAATTTTCAATCTCATACTTTGAAATCTCATACAAAATGATTGACAGAAGATGTTCTTAATTATTTTTTCACAATTTGAGGACTAATAGTGTCAATCTATTTTATCTTTCAATAACCAGGACGTAATTATAATAATAACCAGGAACTAACATCAAATACATCAATAACTTCTAAACATCAAATTACAGTTGAAAGGAATATATTTCAAGGAAAAAAATCAATGAGTTTTATTTATTCAGAACCAGTTTAATTGTTTTAATTTTATGAAAGTTGCTCAGAAATTTGAGCCTGTCATAGTAGGAAATTAAATTTGTGAGCACGAGCTTAATACATTTTATACGTAAAGGAACAGTTCTTTCTTTTGTTGTTATTCCTAATCTCATTTGCCATGGATAAGCTCACTGACACAGTCCTCGAATTTCATCCTAGGAAGCGTCTCATGTTTTAAATAGCGTCAATTAGGGCCAATGGTATTTCTTAGCTACTCACGTATCATATTCGATTACACAGTTCCTTTTAACAAGGGGAGGGCACACTCACACATCTCGCAGATAGATCAGATGAACAACAACTATGCAGGAACCGGGACTCGAACCCAGGACGCACATATCATGGAGAAGATGCGCTGTACCTAGTGAAGGTCGTGGTACGAACCTGCGACGCTTCGGCCAGCAGCCGAGTAATATGACCACAATACAAAAGTCTATTTCAGTATCGTAGATGTTTGGCTTATAAGGCAAGCACTACAGTACTCCCCCACCAGTGAGTCGGCGGGGAATCGGACGATTTTGATAACACCAAGCGTTATGGTGAGTAGCTGCTTGTTTACGTCAAGTGAGTCTGAAGGTGTTTTTGATTGTTTTGCTTGCGTACGTTAAGTGAATCTAACAATTTTGCTGCAGGTAGATGGCGTCACGACTGTTGCAGGAGGTTGCGTTGTCATTGTCACCAATGCTGTGAGTGAAGGTCGCTATACGAACCTGTGACGCTAGGACCAGTAGCCGGGTAACATGACCATAATACCAAAAGGCAAAGACTTATAAGGCTAGCGCTCCAGCGCTACCCCTGTGTTGGCATCGGAGGTGTAATTTAGTGAAATCATAATGCAATAGAAAATAGATTTGCTTTGGAATGTTAATACTAAAATCTCATCCAACCTTAAAATCGCACTAGTTAGTTAAACAAGGTTTTTATTTGATTTTACACTCTTAATATGTATGAAAGAAAAGTAAAGAGCAGAATAAATTCACAAAAAAACGTATCTACAGAAAAGTATAAACAAACAGAATGAAATGTATCTACAGAAATGTATAAACAGGCAGAATAAAATGTATCTACAGAAATGTATAAACAGACAGAATGAAATGTATCTGCAGAAATGTATCTCCAATTTTTCATATTAAAGTTCCAGCGAACTCGTAGTTTTCTAATTAAAGCCCAGTACTCTACTTGGTGTGATATACGTTAAAAAAATTTATTCTTTTCACCGTGTGGCTGTCATTTCACTATTATTTCCCTCCAAATCTAAAATCCGAGACAGAAATCTTATTAGATTAAAAAATTATTTCAAGTAAAAAAAAAGAAAGAAATATTTTACATCATGAATCGAAATATCCTCGATTGAATTTCAGTCTTTTTTTTCTTCCTTTCTTTTTTAAAATTAAATTTAGAAAGCGATATTGGGGGAAATTTTCAAATATCTATTTAGAAAAGAATCTTCTAGAAAACAAAACACTGCGTAATGACAAAACTTTATCCGAAAACTATATTGGGTTAAACTTCTGAAGCAATGCAAATACTTTTCTCAGAAAATCGGGAAAATTTATAATTAAAAGAATACTGAATAAAGTAGGAGTGCTGTCATTTTCCACTTCTCCAAAAGCCCGTCACTTCGAGAGCGAACTTTTCCAACAATGAATTCAATTAACCATCCCCAGCCGAGTATCGAGGAAAACCCGTGACCCGATGCATCAACTGACTGACGACGAGCAGAGCTACGCGTTCCGCCCGAGAGGCCGGATGACGGAATTTCCGGACGACCTCAATCTCGCTCCATCAACCCCCGGACGTCACTAGATTCCCGAAAACAAATCCTCCCTTCCTCGTGGATCAATGCATCGTGGGTGGAAGACAATTGCTCCACCTCCCCCCTTTCAAAAAGCGTCGGATTCCGGGAAAAACGTAAGCTTCACGGAACATTAAATGCCAGCCTTTTGTCTTCCAGGAAGATTAGCCATAGGGGGGGATGCTTATCTCGAGGGTCCTCGACATCGCCGTTGTTTATCCACCCACCATAAAAGGAGGAACACTAAATATTCCGCGAAGCTTGAAGACATTAGTTTGCTTTCCTTCTTGCGAGTGTACAATGAGGTGGTCCCTCCCCCCTATAAACATTCCTCATAAAATACCCCAGTTTTTGGAATCGGGGCAATGCATCATGATTTCTGATTTATGGAACCATTCCAGATATGAGGAATAAAATATCCGTTTGTTGCATTTAGACAGCCATTTATCATTGTTTAATTTTAAATATTTTATCGGGGAACTTTATCGACCATCAAGGCTCTTTCTCGTTGCTTTCAAAAGATTACGTAAAATGGGAAATTTAGTAATGATATAAAATACTATAGTAAAATAAAGAGGCATTTTGACAATATAGTAAAAATAATTTACAAAATTAAATAATATACTACAAAAAATTGTGAATTCTAACCAACGTATGTGGAATTTAAAATTTAAAATATACATTTGATAGGATCATTAAAAAGACCCTTCCTCACATTATGTGCCCTTAGGCTGAGATTTCGAGCTTGCCAGACGAATACTCTCTATATGTGTGGTGGCTGGCCCACATTAAATCAGTTGTGGTTTCAAAGTCCTATATCTCGAGAGTAATGCCACTGGATGTACTGAATCAGAGGCGATCGTTCTTTATTCCAGATCTAAATTATGGTCTGTGGATGAATGAGTGAATTTTATGAATGAAATCCGCCCCGTCACAGGGGTTTGTGACGTGTGTGAGCTAGAAGTTAGACTTCTGTCCATGGTTGCTCAGGGGTTGATACCCTCAGAAGCTCAAAGTGACATTTTTTAAGAATCTAAATTCGTATCTCTTTCCGATCTGGTTCTTTGAATTTTTTTAATGAAAATTAAGCTGATTAACCTGCACTTCCGTGCTCGGTGGGGGTTGCTTTGCTGCAGATCATCGTTATATCCGAATGGCTTCGACCGGGACGGAGTATACCTTTGCCCTACCCTCAGTAGCTTTCCCCGGGGGGCACTTAGTAATTGGGAATGAGATGCTTCCGATATGGTGGTTGCATCTCGTCAAACCAGTGGGTACACAAATATGTGGGGATAGACTCCTCCCATCGATGACGGGATGTACTTCCTTCTGGCAGGGCTGTACCGTGGTCGGTGATGACTATTAGGACACAACTACAGTTCCTATTAATTGCTTTTATGGAGATCCGGTCATTCAGTTCCTATGGTTAATCCGTCTGCCTTCGCGGCGGGTCGGAGAGTCTGTTCTATGACTTACCCTCAGTAGATACTGCACCCCTCCTTCCGTTGTATAGCGGAACGCGAGAACAACAGCAACAATATATTATGTTATATATGGAAAATGGATCATTGATATTTTTCTATAAATATTCAAAATATTCTATAAATTCTGCTATAATTCTATAAATTCTGCTATATTCTATAAATATTCTGCTATAAATATTCAAAAAGCACCCATATACACTGGTCATAAAAGGAAAAAAAGTTAAACATTGCGTTATTGTTGAAGACATGTATTTGCTTTTTATTTTTGGCATGTCGAATTACGGTGAGCATAACTATGGGGAGCCTTTTTCCCAAAAGCGATTCGACCATCCGGGCATCAAAGCTGTAACACAAACAAAAAGTTACTAATAACATATTTTTTTAAAAAAATAAATTTTCTCTCTTTATCGGCATTTATTATTTTTCAATCGAATTCTTTGCTTACTTTGTCTTTCGGAGAGTCAGCAATAACAAAATAACCAATGAATGCCATACTTTTAAAATTAGGATTAAAAAAATGGGCTGTTTTAATGACGTATTTTACAGTTTCTTAATAGTAAAAAATACTTGCAAGTAGGGTTAATACAGAATTCAGTGTCCTCTATATTCCAGCTTGATTAGTTAAATGGACAAAATTAGCATTTTATTATAAATATGAGTATATATAGCCTCTATATACCAAACAGGTTTATAATTTTAGATTTAAATTATACAGTTTATAATTTGCATATATGTAATAAAATAAATCTACAATTCTTTATTGAGAGACAGAATGAAAAACTATAACCGCATTTGTAAAACATATTATTTTAAAAAGTTGACAATCCGTCGTAGTATCTAATGTTATTATCATGATTTATACTGAACACTTACTGTCTGAGATTGTATGACGTTTAAATACTCTTTTTCAAATATTATTACTGAAATTTTCTTGGGAGAGAAATGTATATTATTTATGGAAAAGGTTGCATTCTTTTGGTATTTTATACGTGATTTTTTTAAAAAAATTATAAGCTTTTTTTTTTAAATTATGTTGATTGCAAGAATTTCTTCCACCAGTAGCAATACCTTAGTTATAATTTCAACTCTAAAATGGCTGCCCTAATAATTGTTTGGGTTTTCGCTTCCCATTTCATTCCCGAGCAAGGAACATTCTTTTTTTAAGAGTTATTAAAACATGGCCACTTCCTCTTTAGTCATCTTTCTGATTTCAAAAGCATGGGGTAACGCATAATGAAGATATTACCAAGAAGCCACTTAAAACCGTATGAGCCACATAAAAAATTTGTAAAATTTATTAATTACAAGTTAATTATAAAATCAACTTTTTCTGATGTTAATATAAATTGCTTGGAAGATCTGTAACAAAAAAATTATCATTTCTTTTACCAAATTAAATTGTTTTCTTTTAACTTCAAAAATAGTCTGTTGAAAATTATCTAAACAGGATTATTGAGATGACGTCATTAACCAATACGGATAATTTAGGTAGTCTGCTGAAGAAAATAAATTACCGATTTATTTTTGTTGAATTTTTTTAAAAATTTATTTGAATTCATCAATGAAATAAAATTAGCATTGTTGTTTTAGAAATTTTTTCAATCCATAAAATACTAAAATGAATTCTTTCTTATAATTACAATAAAAAATATTCTATATGAATAGTCAGTTTCTTTCTAAAAGGAAAATGAATTTTTATGCAATTCAAAGTTATCGTTTTGTGTTTATCAGACTTCAATGAAACTCTAACTCTTTATTTAATGTCACATTTCACTCGATAATATTTTCATAAAAGAAGTATAAAATGCATAAGCAGAAATCTAAGATTTAAGAATATACAAATCTTAAATTTGCTTATTTTGAAAGAAAGGAAATGTCTTTGGAATTCCAACTATTTAATATATTTTTTGTGTGTGGAAATAAGAAACACTTATTATAAAAAACCACTTTTTAAAATCAATTTCTACTTAGGTGAACAAGGAAAATTTTTATTTTAGTTACTCTTGATTAAATAATTGCAATTAATATAAAAATGTATCTGAATATAACAGAGTCACTTTATTAAGCTACACAATAGAAAGCAAATTTCCTGCCAATTTTTTAATCTCCTTTCTATACATGGCATTCGAACTCAACTACCAAAGGATAGGAATCCAACGTCATTCCAACCAGATTATCCCGGTCTATGGGTTACAATAACTATAAATAATTGATCAAAAAATTATACTACCGTTGAATTTTCAAAGCCAATTGAGGATTTAAAGCCAATTGTGGCTACGCAAAAGGCATGATTTTTCAAGATCAGCTGGGGTACGCTATATAGATTAGAAATTTCTAATTTTCTTTATTCTGTGTTATTTTAATACGTAAGTACATCAAAATGAATCGGAAAAAAATCGATTCATTAACAATGTTTGAATTTAAATACAACAAGCATTATAAAAATAAAGAATCGTTTAAAATAATCGGCCAAAACGTGTTAAGCCTAACCTCATTGGCGCTGGGAATAACAAACTGAATTCATCACTTATGGCGGAGAATGAAGAGTTTTGGCGGGAAAGTTAGTTTTTGATTAATTAATAAAAAATTAATGAATTAATATTTCAAAAAAACGTATTAACATCATATGTCATCCACTAAAAAATAAAAAAAAACTTTGTACGAAGGATGAAAATTTGTACAAGATATATATATATATATATATGAATAAAAAAGAGATATGTAAGTGAAAAAATAAGAAATTCGGCCTGATGACTTTTTCAAGTGTCACCATCAAGCAAGGATTCCAATAAAAAGTGGAATTTTTTTCTGTAAAGAGTTTGACTATTGTCTAAAAAATTAACTCTTTTATGACCCGAAAAATTCCAAATTTTAAAGTAGAAGAGAGGCATCTCTTCTCATCAGGCTCAAGTCATCAGGCCGGATTTCTCTTTTTTTCACTTACATATCTGTTTTTTATTCATATTAGTTCCACTATGTCTTTAGGAATAGCAGCATACGCGCGCTCTTAATACATTTGTGTATCTTTCTAATTAATAATGAAAATGGCAATTTATTATATATACCTCTTTTAAAATTGTTT